>JARQSV010000555.1:35751-89290 GCA_030142285.1 Calameuta idolon | reverse complement strand
AGCAACATAAAAGCAAGTAGGCGTGCTTTAGCACCTTAAAGTGGTAAGATCCCAATACCTTTACGTGATCTCAGATCGCAACCCCTATGCTAGCTCCCTAATGCTCCCGCAAGCGGTCGCTCACGCATAGGACGTAACATCATTACCAGACATTGGGTGTAAAATACTAACAAGTTGAATGGATAGAGCGGAACGGAATAATAAGGGAGAGCCAGGCAGGCTTTAGGGCAAAGAGGGGTATAAGAGATCATATATTTGTCTTAAACTCATTAATCAATAATAGACTGAAAAAAAGGAGGGGAAAACTATATGTAGCATTTGTGGATTTCAAAACGGCTTTTGATAAAATTGACAGGGAATTAATGTTTGGGAAACTCTGGGAGAAAGGGGTAAGAGGGACGATGCATAGAATAATAAGGGGGATTTATAAGAGAACGAAGAACGAGGTAATAACGGGGGAAGGAATATCGGAGAGCTTTGAAACAGGGAAAGCTGTACGTCAGGGATGCCCGCTCAGCCCAACTTTATTTAGCATATGTTTGGACGATATTGATAAAATGTGGGAAGAAAGAAATGAGGGGGGAACGGTGATGGGGGGGGGGGGGGCACGAAGTTCTTTTTACTAAAGTATGCCGATGACATAGCAGTGGTTGCAGAAGAAGCGAGGGAATTAAAGAAAATGATCAAGTCAATGGAAGGATTTGTTAAAGCGGCTAAAATGGAAATAAATGTGGAAAAAACTAACGTGATGATTTTTCAGAATGGAGGGGAAAAAACGACAGAGAAAAAATGGGAAATTTTTGGAAAAGAAATAAAGATTGTGAACGAGTTCAAATATCTAGGTTTCTGGTTTAGAACGAAAAACAGGTACGGGAAACACATACGGAATATGGTAGGGAAATTTCAAAAAGCGGTAAACTCAGTGTGGGGAGTACTGAGGAGAACGAGAATTGATAAATTAAAAGAAAGATTAACCCTAATGCACTCATTAGTGAAATCTGGGGCATTATACGGAGTCAGAATATAGGGATGGAAACAAAGAGAGGAAATAGAGAAACTGCAGGGAAAATTTGTCAAGATGGCTATGGGGGTGGCAAGGAATATGCCGGACTATATTTGGAAATTAGAACTGAAAAGGGGAAGTATGGAGGTGGAAACGAGAAGGAGGGCCGGGAAATACATAATAGATATAGGGAACATAGGGGATGGAAGATGGCCTAAGATATGTTTAAAAAAGAAAATCAGGGACATAATTAACGGAAATCCTTCGAGGTGGGGGACAGAACTCAAGGAAGCAATGGAGGAGGGGGGGGGGGGGGTGGAGCAGTAATTGACTTACTATGGAAGGGGGGAAACGCGGAAACAGTGGAAGAGCTAATAAAAGAAGGGAGTAAAAGAAAAATGGAACAGGATACGCATAGCGACTGGGAGAAGATAGACAAATCAACGTACTGCGATATTTATAGGAATATAAAAAGGGGGTGGGAAAGGGAGGGATATTGGGACAAGGAGAAGCACAAGGGAAAAGTAAAGATACAGCAGGCAAGAATAAGATGCGGCAATGTGGGATTAAAGGGGAAAAAAGGTCACACGGACTGGTCATGCAGGGTATGCAGAAAAGAGGAGGAGAGCCTGAAACATATATGGACTTGTGGGAAAACGAAAAGGGAAAGTAAGGAAGAGTGGGTAACGAAAATAGAGAAGTGGATAGTAGGCTTGGGGGGCCGGAGCCTATCCTTGGAACTGCTAGAAAGATTGAGAATTGGGCCGGGGATAGAAATGTGCGAATATGCGAGAACTTTCGAGAAAACCGCTATGGAAAGAACAAGAGCAGAAAGATAGAGGGAAAGAAACCAAAAAGACGAAAGGAGAGTAATAGCATAGAGAGGTGTAGCAAACGTAATATTTAGAAACTAGTTTTTTTTATTGAAACGGTCCATGTACACTTAACAGCTACGAAACCAAGTAAGGGAATAGATTGTAAAAGAAACCGGTGATATTAGAATTAAGATAAGGTACACAGAATTAAGAGGCAGACTGAAGTTGTAAAAAGAGGGATATAAAAGGTTGAAGAAACCATACATTAACCAATAAATCCAAAAATACAGTGCAGGTGTACTTGGTATGTAATTAAACCATACAGTTATTATTTAGCCTTCATTATTATGTGTTTATTTTTAACTGATTATGCATGTATAAAACAAATATTTTAAATTTTGTTATCCAATATAAAAATCTAACATCAAAATCTAACCTCAAACTGTGAATTCACAGGTGCTGTTCACTCAGGAACAGGATGCAATGCATTGAGGAAAATTGCAATATGCTTAGACATGCCGGTCATAAGTGAGGAGACATACAAGCGATATGAACGGGAAATCGATCCTCTCATCGAAGAAGCTGCGGAGTTGCCGAAGGGCAGCAGCAGAAGAACGACGTTTAGTCGTAGAGCATATCGACAAGCTACGTGATAAATTGTAAGCTCCTTGTCATTGTGACAAAAAATTTCATTATCTCGTATGGCATAGATAAGGTATTTTTTTTATGGAAACGATACTGGTGGAATGTGTGTACAGCAAACGAGGATACTTGAGCATTTTTATAAAATAATTGTTTCATGTAGAATATCCACTCAATCATACATGAATTCGTTGGACTCAATTGTATATAAGTCAACAACTTTGGCATCAGATTACAGTAACCTCTCGATGTAAGAAGTATATATGAAGCAAGTCAAATTTTCGTCCTGGAGGATAACTAATATTCATAAAACTCACTTCATTCAGTGACAAAATTCATATTTTGCCATTCACTTTGCTGAATAGCAACTTTTGAGAAAAATTTTGAAATGTATCAAATTCCCTTCGAAGAACTATTTTTCACAAAATTCCTTTCGCTCAATGGCAAAATTCATATTTTGCATTTACATCAAATTCATATTCATTGCAAACATGAATTATACAGTGATTTAATGGTTACATTACTTCTCTGTTGTATTCATACTGAGATAAACTAAAAATGACTTTGTTCACGACTGTACCACACCTGAAACTCCTCAATCTTGGATAAAGAGTCTGAAATGTACAAGACAAATTTAAAACAAGAACAAATTTAATATTTCGAAAATAAAAGAAATTGATGTTGAAAAATTTATTGTGATTGATCATTCTCTGTGCTATAATAGGACATTTTTCCCTTCATTTTTAATGACATCAGGCCACAAGAAATATCGGATGAAATTTACCCTCTCACGGACTTCATGCGCCCAGTACCGATGACACTAATCGACCAGATTTTGATAATGAAAAGACTGCAAATGAAAAATCAGAACTCGTATTTTTATCACCTGCAAGCATGTCGTTCATTATCACATTCCGTAAAAGAATTTCTATTTCTATATACATATTAGCACCTAGTGCAGTTATAGAATTTCATACTGCTACTGGAGCGCATTGAGGCTATGTTTTCAGTTATGTATTGTGACGTGGTGGATTGCACCCGTCTTGTCCTCGGCGGAAATCACGCCGAAACACGAGAATGGCTAAAGGCCATGACGGAAGTCCAGACAGGATCCACCGACCGCAAGGGCCTCTTAAGACCGATGACACGTTATTTTATTATTTCTGTTTGGTTTGCCGTGTACTCTGCCAGAGTTCGTATAGGTTACTCGCTCGCCGTGCCCGAGAAGACGCGACGTGAGAGAGAGAGAGAAAAGAGCCAGCTGGAGTCCCAGGAGGAGGGAGCTGCGACGTGCGAGGGTCGACACTTGCGCTATCTGTCGAGAGCAGCTCTACTGGCCCAGGAGACGCGCGCAACGCGGAACAGCTGTGACGTCACGCGGCAGTAACGCGCCCTGCCGGGCTGAGTCTCAACCGCGACGACTGGTAGTGGCTCGCGAAGCGCCCAACGATTGAGCACCGCGACCGACCCCTATGGCCTAGCGCCCACCGTCAGGTTTCGCTTGAGCATATTTCCGCGAGTTGGGAATCCGGGGACGCTTGGTGCACCCTCGCGTGAGGACGAATGACAAACTCGTCGTAGGACGAAGATTATGAATTGTACACTATTGATTCTGATATTGAGTAATTGTCGCGATGACATTTTCGAAACTGGCGCGTGGCGAAGGTTTGGGTTAAAGGATTCGTCCGCAGGGCGAATCGCCGCCCACTCGCCTAAGGGAGGGGGTGCTATCCTTCACGCGAAGACAAAGCGCGTGCAGATCGAGAATCAATTCTGCTTGGACACGCGAAGTCGCGACACGTTTTGTTGGAAACGATTGTATTAGTACGAGGGTGCACAAAGTGCTGTGGGCCGACGTTTTCTTGGATACGTGAACTAGGGAACGCCACGGTAAGCGAGTGCCATTTGACTTTTGTGAGCGACGTATTTTCGTGTACGTCTTGGTACGTAGTATTTGGTTTCGCGATTCGACTGTGCGTGTAGAGGACACGCGGTTTTGGAATTGACCAAGGCACGAAGATCCGTCGACCGGCAGGGTTCACTGTTTGGAATTAGATATTGTTTCGTTCTCACTTTTTTGAATTACATCTCTTGTAACGTATCCGAATTGTTCGGTGTCTGTCCGTCCGCGAGGACTTTTTAAATTTCGTTTGCGACGCGTAGAGCTCGTACAGGTCCTTGACGGTCGGTTATCGTGTAAAGGTGAACGCGGATTAGCCACGTCACACTTATGGAATCGGTAAGGTACGCGACGTACCGAATTATCGCTCTTGAATTTATTTGATTATATTGTGTAGAATCATTTTCTTTAATTTCTATTTTGTTCTTTCTGTCTCTCTGTTAGCCACTGAAGGCCCGAATCTGAGAATTGACTGAACGGATAAGTGGTTTCCGTTTGGAACCTGGCGCCCAACAAAATCGTAGGTATTTGAGCGGAGAAGTAGTTAGCCCTTGGGTTGCCTGGAAACGCGAAGGAATCGCGTAAGTTGTGCACCGGTCAGCCTCATATTTTCCGGTGAGGTTCGATCGCGTGAAAATTACGTCAGAATATATACAATAGTTTGAAATAGTTCTGGATGAAACATTTGCGCGTTTGCTGATTATTGACGAGTTTCTTAAAGTAGTTTTGCTGCTACGGAGGGGTCATGAGCCCTAGCGACTATATGTTGAAAATTGAGCACTCAGAATATTATATTAATTAGTTATACAATTAAATGTGATTTTGTAATAATATGTCCTAATTATAATTTCCTGACTTTTGTTACAAAACTACAATTTTTAATGTTCGCTTGAATTGGTTCATATTATGATTTTCAGAGCTCGTTGAAAATGTGCAACGTGTTTTGCCACAAGTCTATAAATATATAAAAATGAGTCTATAAATAAATAAAAACGTGTCTATAAATAAATAAAAACGAGTCGGGAATCGTAAACCTTCGCGATTTTCAGCTTCTTGTTTGGTTATCGGCGTATGTCAGCGAGGATTATGTTTATGTTTTAATTTGAAGGAAGATGACAGAAGTTGTTAAAGAGAATTATAACGTGGGAGCCGAATATGGCAATAGCAAAGGAAGATTTATTACTCGCAAGAAAAAACAGTGGGTGGAGAATATTCTGGCGGAGAAAAGAGCTCGATATAGGAAGGAGGCCGATGTGCCGATCGTAGCAACTGGAAATGTTTGCATTCGTATTGTCTACTTAGCAACTTTGGCGGATCAGTTATGGTGCAAAGTATGTAATTTCTCATTATCTCTCAAGTTTATTGAGCAGGAACATCGATATGGCCTGGCAAGTACACTGTTAATTAAATGCACGGTCTGTCAAAAAATTACCAGTGTGAACACAAGTTCTTATATAAATTCAAAACTTTTGAGAAACCAGTACAACCTAAATTACAAAGCAGTCACTGGTATATCTTATTAGATTTAATATTTGATAATAGAATTTTATGACAGAATGCATATTATTTATGTAATATGAAATTGTGTTATATCTTAGCCATTATTGACGGAGATTCTGGAGAGCTTCAATTCAATTCCATACTATCTGCATTAGGAATTCCAGAAGTATCTCCTCATCTTCTGAAGCGTTACGAGAACCAGATTGGTCCCGTCATAGAAGAGATTGCAATGAATTCTTGTAAAGATGCGATCAGACATGAAAGGGAATTAACGATAAGAGCAGAGGGCTGCAAGACGGAGTAAGATTTGTGTAATGTGGTTCTAGTATTAACTATTTTATATGTGTGCCCATTGCATTAATATTTTCTGTCCATCTCGAATAGTCTATTTCGGTGTATAAGAACTAAAATATTCTTTTGCTAACTTGCTTCAGCTAGGATACAATTCTTCATTGCTTGGTGTAAAATCTTTCAAATCTAAGTTATATTTGGCGTTGGAATTGGTGTATTCTTTTATACATGCTCATTATTTTTAAGAAATACAAAATGTAATCAGTATGGTCTAACATTTGGCTCCAATGATGCCCAATCCTGCGACGATCCTGAAATCCTTAATGTAGGCGATGATGGAGTAATAGGTCTGACAGCATCATTCGATGGTGCATGGCAAAAGCGCGGGACAGGCCGAGCGTATAATAGCAAATCTGGTATGTACGCGATCTATCCTGAAGTTATTTCCAGTAACGTCAACCTGTGTGACATCTACCAAATATATGTCTCATAAACTACAGGTCATGCGACATTAGTGGGTTATCATGCAGAAGAAATATTGTCATATGCAGCTAGAAGTACCAGATGTATCAAATGTGAGCGCGGCGAGGTGAAACATGAGCATGATTGCAGACTTAATTTCCATGGTAGTGTTAAGGCCATGGAATCTGACATGGCCGTAGAAATGGTTACAAGAAACCCTCTACTCGAAGTGGCAAAAGTTAGAATAGAACGACTCTTAGGGGATGACGATTCCTCAACAATTTCCGCGATTCGACGGGAAGCATCTCACGAGGTGGAAACATGGTCAGACCTGGACCATGCCAAAAAATCAGTATCTAACGCTCTTTACACACTGAAAGTATCAGCAAAGATCAGAACATACTTCGCAAGTGCCTTTGTGAGAGTCATAAAAGTAAATAAACACTGTGCGATAGCAATTGAGCATGCACTCAAGAATATCGTCAATCACGCATTTGGAGAGCACGAGGTTTGCGACAAAGACAGACAATGTGTCACGCTGGGAAAAGCTTACGTTTACGAGGCTTTGCCGCACGGACGCCCTTTGACTGATGTAGATCTATGGGCTTCGTTAACGAAAATCTTCATTCGAGCAGCGAATAACGCATCGAAACTAGTTCCTTGCAGATCGACACAAATTAACGAAAGTTTCAATAATCTTGTGACATATAAGCACCCAAAAAACCGTCATTACGCAGGTTCAGCTTCTTTATTTATGTCTTTGAGAAACTACAACTTCCGATAGCAGACACAGCACGAAAATGTCGAGCTCGGTGTGCCCAGAAGAGAAAAGCGAGGACTGTAAAATTGAAAACAAAATTGTCTAAATATTGCAACAACAAATCGCGAGGGTATAACTTACAGCACCGACTGTAGTCTCGATGCTATAATACCTCAAATTCAGAATTCTCGTGGACCTACTTCCTACGAACTACGGTTCGTAGTTTTATGAGTACAAGCTTATATAAAATTTTAGATTCTAAAAGTCTTCATTCCATTTTAGATTGTACGTTTACGATTGCAAATGATAAGCAAACAACAATAGTTGTGTTCGACTTTGAAACAAGTGGTTTATCAAACGCGGCGGAGATTTGTCAAGTAAAACATATTTGATCAAATTAGTCTCGGATAGTCCTATGGTCAGCGAGCGACAGTGATGATACCACATCTCTTTATAATTGTTATATCGTATTTCTTCCTTTGTTATAGATTGCTGCTATCAGCAATTCGCAATTATTCAATACATACATCGTCCCATCTCGGTAAACGGTCTCACGGTTGTAGAAGGAGAAATGTTTCTCAATAACGTACGACTGGACACGACAGCTCCTCAGATTGCAATGTTGAACTTCATCGCATATCTGCATAATGGGAGCAACGGAAACGGAATTGTTTTGGTTGCGCACAACGGATTTAGGCAATTTAGGCTTTTTTCCCTCTATGTTCGGCTCCATTATATGTAAAGAATTACTTATATGTGTATTTTTTTTCTTTCTATCCAGACTGGATACTCCGATGCTCTTACGTGCAGCCAAACATCATGGTTTACTACCTCAGCTAATGGGTATTGTGCAGGGCTTTTCTGACACTCTTCCGATTTTTCGTCGCATCATGCCAGAGCGTCAGAAAGATAAGAAAAATTTAACACAAGTTGCTCTGGGTACCGATTTTATAGGACCAACAGTGCTGAAAGGGGCACATAACACGGTCCGCGATGTAGAAATTTTAGGCCAGCTTATTGAAGTTACTGGCATTACTTCGAGTACGATAAAGCAGCAATCCAAGAGCATCCAGAGTATTCTACATTCACAGCAAAAAGCAGTGGTACAAGACACTAATAAGCGTACACTTGAGCCTTTGAAGAACTGTATATTGGCCATGATGCGCTCGAAAATGGCTAAAGCTGGAATTATACTCGATCTTTTAATGCAGACATTCGACACTGGTGGATCAGACAGTATTAGAATATTACTTGCGGAGGACTTTGACGGCCACCCCCGTGTGACAACGCAAAAAAAATGCTTGTCGAAACTTATCGACGAGCTCACACGATTAAAACAATAAACAAAAATAAGATACATACTTTATTGATTATTGAGTTCTACTTCATCTTCTGATTTTTCTGATAATAAGGTTCTATCCAGGCATAGGCACTATCCGAATGAAAAAATATTTCAAATACTTTTTTCAAATTACTATAAATAATTACGCCGAGAATACATTACTGATTTTAAAAGAATAATTATCAAAATTTATACAGAATTATTGCAAAATTTTTTTCCTGAAGAATAATTAGCCATAAACATTTATGAAAAACAATGTTTAAAATGCTTTTCAATTCGAATTGTACCCAGCCCTGGTTCAATTACGCATTTTGGAAAAGAAAGAGCTAAAAAAGTAAAAAAAAAGGTTTTAAAATCATTGCAAATTCGTAATAATATAATCTCTAATAAATAATCTCTAACAGATCTTATGCATATTTTATAACATTCATAAGTATAACTCAATTCGTATAAATACATGGCCTGGTCCAGCTGTTAGTTATATCGCATAATGCGATGTTGCCAAACTTCTGCGCCATGTTTAGAGCGACGCCATTTGAAGCGAGCCGCTCCTTCTCAATTCATTATCGTCTCGATTAAAATTTGATTATCGCTTGAAATGTCCGGTAACTCTACTTTTTTTTATATCAGAGACGATCCGTAATGTCTAACGAACACGAAATGCTTTTTATATTTCCGCTATCTTTGTTCTAAGTATAAAAATTATTAACAAGCAAATGCCATTGATTGCCCCGGCCGAAAGATCCCATATAAAAACGTTGATTATCAGCATTTAATTATTCTTTGAAATGACCGGTAAACGGGCTTGAAATTTGTTTGACACGTAGCTGAATACTCAAACTTTCATATATAAAAAATTCAGGCACAACAGTTTGATTTACGTAGACGGCAGAACTACCTTAAAGTTTTATCATGGCAGCAAAGAAGGAAACTGGTAGCAAACAACACTACATACAGGCGGAAAAAATATTATTGGTGCAGTTGGTGAACGAAAATAGAAATATCGTAGAAAATAAGAGAACTGGTGCTGTAAATATCAAAGAAAAAACGATGCGTGGGTTCGGAGAGCGCATTCTTTTAACAGTCAAGGGCTCAGCATACGCCCGGAAAAACAACTAAGGAAACTATGGGAAAATTTAAAACAAAAGTAATATACAGATACGTTTTTTGTCTTGCATGAATATTCTTTCTGAATGTTTTTGATGTGTTTAAAACTATTAACCCTACTCTATAATGTTTTATCATGTCATAAGAAACGACAATTTTTTGTCAGGAAAGGACGACAAACGACCGAATTCAGAAGAGAAAGATTACTCACAGGAGGCGGTCCTCCTGTACCTGACTCATGTGATCCGATGTTAGAATTAATAAATGAAGCAGCACCATATGCAGATGTGGAATTACCCTGCGCCTGGGATAGCGCAGCTGCATATGAAAATAAAGGTAATTACAAAATAAAAATATATGAAAGACGCAAATAATACTTACCTGTATATTATATATAATATATTCTTGTAATGATTATTTGTTTGCAGATCATAATCAGGAGGACAAAGAACAGGACATAGATTATGAGTTAGAATATTTGGATGGTTGCTTCGAGGAATCGTTGATCACACCAAATGTAACAGAACCTGAACGATGTCTTAGCCCTGAGGCTACTATTGTGAACACTCCTAGTGAAAAAGTCATGTCCTCAGTACCTTCGTTCTCTCGCAAGAGAAGGTATCGTACTAGAAAAGATGACGATGAAAAACAATTGCGCATAAGAAAGGCAAAAGAGGCACTAGAGCAACAAAGGGAATTGCATCAACTTAGAATAAGGACTGCAGAAACAGAAACTAAAATAGCTGAAATTAAATTAAAACAGGCAATGTTGGAATTACAGGCAGCAACAGAAGAAAAATGTACTTCTTAATAAGTTTGGCATAAATATAATTTTAATGATAAATGTGCATAAGTGTACTATTTAGTCTTACCCAAAATTATAACTAGAGATATCATTATGTACAATTTAACGTTCATTTACAGTAAAACAAACAGAAACTTAAAAGTAAGTATTCACAAATGTTCTGTGGACTGCAAATTGCGAATTTTCTTCATTAGAATTAACGTAAACTGATCCACCCTCTACACTGTCGGGAACTACATTTGGATCAAGAATGTTATTTTCATTGTGACGTAAACCAATATTATACAATACAGCACAAGAACAAATAATTGCCAACGTCGATTTCAATCCAGTTCGCAAACCGTTTTGTAAACATGGAAAACGACGTTTCCAAACACCAAAAACTCTTTCAATGATATTTCGAGTTTATTGTAACGAATTTGCTGCTCATCACTTGGATTTAATATTGGAGTTAATAAGTATTTACGGCAGGGGTATCCGTTATCTCCAAGCAAAACGCCGCGAAATTCGCCTGCTTCAAAACGTGCTGCAACAGCACTTCTATCAAAAATGACGCTATCGTGTGTTGAACCTGGGTGCCTTACAACAATATCCATAATTTTCATGTTTGAGCCACAGATAGCCTGAAATAAAACAATTGTCTATGAATATAAAGTTCAGAAACATCTCTTCGTATTTCTGCTTGCCTGATAATATTGAAAAATGCATGTACCTGTACATTTAAAGAAAAATAGCCTTTTCTGCATCGAAAAACTTCGGCATTTTCTCCGCCTGGATTTGAAATGGGAATGTGCCCAGTAAACACGTTTCATTGCGGCAATGTAACATGGAAGTTACATCTAATGTAACAATGTGATTCCTGAGATATGTAGCGATTATATAACATGACAGTAACAGGTAACGTTACATTTGTGATATTCAAATAACGTAACTGTTACATTTCATTTTAACGTTACAATTATGTGACAAAACTTACGTAGTCAGTACGTACCATGCCTGTAACAATGTTATTGTAACTTCAGTGATATTCGGGTAATGTTAATGGCATATAACATAATGACATTACAATTATGTAACCAAATTTGTGCAGACGTTACGTAACATGCATGTAACAAAGTTATTGTAACTTTAGTGATATATATTCATCTAATGTTGATAGGAGTTCACGTAATAATACATAACCGTAACCGTCATGTAACACCCCATTAACATTACCCGAATATCAGTAAAGTTATAAATAATTATCACATTTCTAGCAATGTGAGAGAGATGGGCTATAGTAAAACATATAATAGTAATATAACTACCGATCAGATGGCGCTGCTGCTCGTGGTAACAGTCTGTAACATGGGAGCGCCGTTTCTCTAATAAGTGGTCTGTGGCGAGTGTCGAGTTGTGTATGTGATGCGCGGGCCGGCGTCTTTTCCCGCTCTTTCTTCCATCCGGAACAAAGGTATGTATCTTTGCCGACATAATATTAAAATCTGCTGTTACTTCTGTTAGTTTAACTGTTTTAAGTATTAAGAACGACGAGAAAAGTCATTGGCTAAATATAAAATGTTTAGTGTGAACTAGTTTTTTTGTGTAATTTGAAAGTACGCACATGCACACGGTAACCTCACTTCTAATCTCAATAATAATATATAAACACGTTTAAGAACCATGTTTTTGTCTTACAATTTTATGTAGTATTGTATTTAAGGATATAACAACTGAGACTCATTAAATCAATACTACGTCAAATTATAAAATGCATAAATTAGTTTTTGGAATGAATTTCATCGTAGCTATTCAGATTATGATTATGTTAACCTTTGTATGCACTTTCTAGTTTACTAAGTAGTTATGCACTATCTGAAATATCTGGTTAGTTTATGATTGTCCTCTTGTTTTCAATCAATTGCAAATCAACCTTTCAATTGATGTTGGTGAATAAATATAATGACGTGACTTTTATTTACAGTCACTTGGTACTATAAAAAACAAATTCTCTGGAGACGTAAAAAGACAATAAGAGACCATTTGCCAGAGACGAATTCAGGACAAAGTGGCAAAGTGGCAAAGTGTTTTGCTCAACTTTATACGGTAAGCAGTATACCGTGTTTGCAAAAATTAAAACAAAATGTATTTGCAATTTCATTAATAAGAAAATTAATTGAATTCTCTTGGAATAAACTTGGCAAAAAAAAAGCAAATTTGAGAATTTATTCATTAATGATATTGAGAATATTGCTTTTGAATAATAATGAAACCAAAAAGTTATTTCAAAATCAGTAGACAAATATTGGTAACTAACTTTTTGAACTGATTTCTTTTTTACGAATCGAATACGTTGATTTTTCCGAAAAGATGATTGTTTTAAGAATTTTTTTATATTTGTGCATTTCTTGTTTTCCAGATTTTTGAAAGGCTTTTTTCATAAAAAGCTTCAATTAACTGAATATTTATTAAGAAGTGTGCTTTTACTGAAATTGATTTTAAAACATGCCAAAAGATATTTCTAATTTGTCTAAACGTAGACAGAATCAGCTGATTCATGCACAAATTGCACGGTACATTCCCAATCGACCATCTACTTCTCATCAGGCTCCTTCAGATTGTGATTTTCATACCATTAGTATCAAACCGCTCAAAGATGCACTGGCTAAAAACGTGCGAAACGACCATTTCTCAACATTGCTCGCGATTTCTAATAGTGCGATTCAAAATAACGTCGTTACAATGACGAATAATACCGATAATATAAATGTAGGACATATACCGGAAACGGTTATTCCGATGCGTGAACACGTTCACCAGTATTTGTCAAGTAGTTCTAGTGATAGTGATGAATATTGCGTCGAAAGCAATCATCTTGCCTTTCCGAATACTAATAGCTTAGCTGATGAGTTACGCTTTTGGATTGCACATAATAACGCATCACACGGATCTATGACTGCATTGTTGAAAATTCTTCGTAAATATGGACACAGTGGTCTACCGACGGATGTTCGAACTGTTATGAACACACCTCGAAGCGAAACACACAAGATTCGGGAATTTAATGGTGGTTGTTACGTGCATTTTGGACTAGAAGAAGGGCTGAAACGTTCGATTGTATCGTATTTCCCAGTTGTCCCTGATAACATAGATATAAATATAAACTGTGACGGTCTACCCCTGTTCAAAAGTTCGCGAGGTCAATTTTGGCCAATTTTAGTATCAATCGAAACTGATTTTTATACGGAGCCTGTTATTGTCGGGATATATTACGGCAACAAGAAACCTGCTGACGCTAATTTGTATCTCAGGGAATTTATCGTGGAAGCAATCGAAATTCTCGGCAGCGGCCTTAATATTGATGACCATAAGTGTCATGTATCTATTAAGGCAGTTGTTTGCGATGCACCAGCAAAAGCATTTCTTACCTACACAAAAGGTCACAATGGATATTTTGGGTGCTCTAAATGTGTGCAAGAAGGAAATGTAGTGTGTAACCGAACTACTTTCCCGGAAATCAATTGTGATTTAAGGACGGATTATTCCTTCCGACATCAACAACAGCCCGAGCATCATCGAGATCGCTCTGATTTACTGAAATTAAATATCGGTATGGTTACCCAAGTTGCATTGGATTATATGCATCTTGTATGCTTAGGAGTTACTAAACGTCTTCTCCAATTCTGGATTAGAGGCCCTAAAAATGTTCGATTAACAAAAGATGCGAAACATGCTGTGTCCGAACATTTAGAGTCAATGAAACGTTTCATAACTGAAGAATTTTGCAGAAAACCAAGAAGTCTCGATGATATAGATAGGTGGAAGGCTACTGAGCTACGACAATTTCTTTTGTACACTGGGCCCATAGTCTTGCAATCAGTTTTGCCAAAAGATCTGTACAATCACTTTCTTGCGATAAGCATAGCGATCCGTATTTTATCTGATAAAAAACTGTGTGTAATTCAGAATAATTATGCTCGATCTTTGTTGCGTTGGTTCGTTACTCATTACGGTGAATTGTATAGTGCGGAACACATTTCTTACAATGTCCATAACCTCGTCCATCTCGCTGATGACGTTCTACGCTTTGGCTGTTTAGACAGCTTTAGTGCGTTCAAATTCGAAAACTGTTTGCAAGGGATAAAGAAAAAAGTTAAGAACTCAAAACGACCGCTACATCAAATTGTTAATCATATAAAGGAAGAAAATTCTGTCCCTTTTCAAACCCGATATCGCAAAACGTACCCAGTCATACACTATTCGAGGTTTACAACAAAGATCGAACATCTAGAATTTGATGGATTTTCCATATCAAGAAATGATGTTGAAAATTGCTGTCAATTGAATGATCATTCAACATTTATCGTTACGAAGATTTTTAATAAGAGCAATGATCTTTATATAAGAGGGTATAGGTACACGAAGACGAGTCCCCTTTTTTTGGTACCGTGCAATTCTGAGCAATTTAGTATCTCCCTGGTTGATGAACGATCTGCATCTGAACAGATAACGATGCTAGCATCGAGAATACAAAGAAAGTACTTGAAATTAAATCATTCCATGCAAAGTGACTTAAGCGTCGTGATTCCCTTGCTACAATATAATTATTAATGGATACAAGTCAATCCTCAAACCAATTTGAACATTTCTTTTTATAATTGTTTCTTCGCATTGATTTCCTCTAACTGAATACGTTGATTGCTCTTCACATACGATCTTCAAAGATGGATTACGCAGTAGTGACATTCATGGACGATGAAGATGTTTCGGAAGTGCCGTCCAAATGGATTGAGGAGACAGAGGACGATAGACCTCTTTGTTGGTGGCCAAAGAATAAAAACGTTACGACGCTAATAGCAAAGCAGGCTGAACCAGATAAAAAGTCTTGGATTCCAATGCCTGTTATTGTCGAGAAATACTGCAGTACGCATATACTTAATTCTTTACACAATAATACGATATTAGTATTCCTGCGACATTCACATTTCAAATCAATGTTTCTTTTCAGAAACACTCGCAAAGGCTCGAAAAATTGCGGAGAATGCGAATTACGAGAGCACTGACGACGGGAATCTCGGCAAAGGGCACAGAAAAGTGATACAGAAGAAACAAACTTTCAGCTCTTCCGATGAGGAAAATGAAGATGAACAGCCATGCAAAGTATTCAAAAGGTTGAAAGCAGGAGCGATGCGTAAGTTAAATTCTACATCATTTTATTTACAATATTGACGCTGAAACGTTTTCAAAAATAATATGTGGATTTGTAGGTCAACACGACATATTATCAGACTTACCAATGATGGTCTCGAATAGCTCCGTTCAGTCATCAGAACCGGAGGTCCAGGAAGAGAACGACAAATGTTGCAGCGCTAATAGGATGGGGACCTTGAAAAATACTGAATTAAAAAAAAACATCTGTGGTTCGAATTCCATGGCCATAGATACTTCAAGTGGTGAGAAATTGAAATGTTTATAATAAATATCATCTGTTCAGAATTCGGATTTTTTTAGTGAGATAGTTAAAAACTCTTTATTAATGAAGTTGAAATGTTTTGAAAATCGACATTAAAGCAGTGCTAAGTATTTTTCGTCGTTTCTCCAGAGTCCAACCGATGAATTTACTACAGTACCATTGTATTACAGTAGTATGTTAAGAATTACTCTACGAATTTACGAATTCTTAGAAACAACTCAACGAATGTATCTCTTTAAAAATCAATTCCGGTTGAAACCATGAAACATCATCTGAAAAGTATGTTGTGTATTCATTAGACGAATTGGAAGCGGACGAGCCACCAAATGACGTGGGCGATTCCACTTTGACTCCATGTGTAGCGTCAGCAGCGTACGATCAACAACATATAAAAGTGTCAACGCGAGCTGGAACCGACATCGACATTGGTCAACTGAAGGAGAAGTCTCTAGAAGGTGGATCTGCCTGGGCCTACTTGATATTTTCAGACATGTTCCTGCATAATTTACATTTTCCTTATCCTTAATCCTTTATACTACTAACACAGAATATTCGAGAATAATTATTCGGATGCTGTCAAACATCCAAGTGGACATAACCGATCTCGCTCAAAGAATTGAACGTAGCAGATACACTGCAGTCTCTGGGGATGTTGACATCATTAAAGAATTTCTGCCGTTGAAATCAATTCAGGCGATTAAAAATTTTGAAAAAAACATCGGCAGCAACTCTAAAATGAAGGAGCAATTCGTAAATATT
Organism: Calameuta idolon; assembly: GCA_030142285.1. Taxonomy (NCBI): domain Eukaryota; kingdom Metazoa; phylum Arthropoda; class Insecta; order Hymenoptera; family Cephidae; genus Calameuta; species Calameuta idolon. The sequence goes on along the minus strand of JARQSV010000555.1, from coordinate 72,452 downwards.
TTTCAAATGCAAAATAATTAGAATGTACGATGATTTCAAACTGTTGAAAGTGTATCATTGGCACTTCTATTGTAGAATACATTTGTACGAAAAATTGGAGGTCGCACAGCTCGCGAGGACATCCAAAGAATCTATGGAAAGGTCTTCTCAAATTCGTGCGCAGAGTTATGCAGAGTCATCACAAAAGCAATCCAAAGTAAGTAATAATTGTGAGATGACAGGACATGAGGATGTTTGGAACTTGAAGTGACTAGATCGATAACAGATGATGCCTCGTATATATTAAACTATGAGAACTTTATTATGCATTTTCACATTATTTATTATATTTGCTTTGTTCACAGATACAATTCTAGAGATATATCCGGCAACGAAGGAGATTGATGTTGAAAACACCGTCTCCGATTGGTTCAGAAGAAAAAACAAAAAAAATAATATTAATCATAATAAAGTTCCTACGATATTAAAGGTTATTTTTTATTTATTTCTTAATAATAAGCGTTCCTCCTTGTAACGTAACAATTACGTTAAAACTACATTACCATTAATATAACTAGAATGTAACAGTTACGTTACCTGCTATATTACCATTGATATAACTGTAATATAACAGCTACGTTCATTTGTTACATTTCATTTTAATGTTGCAGGTATATAACTTTTGTTACATTAGTTGCAATATAAATGTTATGTAACAGTTATGTAATACGTTATATAACTATGTTACATTGCTGAGTCGGAAATTGTGACTTACATGTAACTTACATGTAACATCCCGGTAACATTACCTGTTACAATTGGTTACATTGCCGTTACATTGCTGCAATGTAACCGTGTTTACTGGGTGTGTACAATCCAAATATCCAACAACAGAAGGAAAATTAGCAATGGTGTAAAATTTTGCTGTATTTTGACGGCTTCCTGTATCACTTCTTGGGAAACAAATAAATTGCTGTAACTGTTCAGCAAATGCTATAGAGACGTTTTTCACGATGCGGCTCACTGAGGCTTGACTCAACCAACGCAGGTCTCCATGAACCATCTAAAAAACCAATTAACTTTAATACTACTGTTATTCAAGTGTACACTACCATGGTACAAACTATAATATCATAATAATTGAATGAATATTGTATACCTGAAAACTGTTTGATGCATAAAATCTGAAGGCTGTTAGCAATTGTATGAGTGGAGGTATAGTTAGTCCTTGAGTTAGTATAGTTAGGCAACAATACATCGATTATAACGGCTTTGGTAAATCGATATCTTCTTGAAAATTCATGGTCTTCATAGTGCTCCAAAGGATTTGTATAATCACGGATGTAGCATTTTCTCAGATAATTGGGTTGCTCATCCTCACCCTCGTCGCTAGTAGCACTTTCGTAGAAAACGTCAAATTCTTCCATTTCTTCACAACATTACACAATGTCACAAACAGTTCTGGCAAAGCTTCTCCGTATAACCTCGCATAAATTCTCGAATCGGTATTCCGTACTCTATTAGGGACGCCCAGGACGCCTAACGGCAATTGAATTCACCTTCGACCGCTGAAGGCGCTGCAGTTCAAAAATGACCCTTGAGGGACCTCACGACCACCCTTAAGTAGAGAAGCCACTTGAGGACACCACGAGCCCTCAGTTTCAACTATGAAATGCAGATGGGAAATGAGGGAACCAATGAAGGCCCCTTATCCCTTGAGGGACGACTATGAATACCGCCGTTAATGATTACTTTGTCTCAATATCAAGGCGCAACGGACCATTCAATACTGATGCGACCATACCTGCCGTGGCTATTGATGATGGTATTAGTTTGTTTACTTTCTCGAGCGTCAATGACAAATCTGTGAGTGACGCCTTAAAGAGAGTAACAACGAGCGCGTACGGACCAGATGGTATTCCAATTCAAGCTTACAAGACCTTTAAATCTCTGATACTGCCTCTGTCGTTACTGCTTTTTAACACATCGCTTGATAAAGGAGACGTTCCAACTTTGTGGAAAACATCGCTTATAACCGCAATACCTAAAGTACGCCATCCAGAAACTTATTCTGATTATCCGCCTATATCCATACTTTGTTCGCTATCCAAAGTATTGGAGCGTATAGTATTTAATCAAATCACACAATTCCTTATAGCAAATCATTTTCTCGATCCGCGACAGACAGGATTTCGTAAGGGTATGGGGACCCAGACTGCTCTGGTACGACTTATCGATGGTGCTCGACAAGCAATCGATGATCGCATGGTCACTGTAGCTGTTTTCTTAGATTTCTTAAAAGCATTTGACATAGTCAAATACGAATTACTATTGCTCAAATTAAAATCTTTCTGCTTCTTAGAGATGGCCTTTAAATGGTGTCATTCATATCTAAATGGAAGGAGAAAGCAGTACATAATACTCGGGGTTGCGTATCTGACTGGATCCCGCGTAACACTGGGGTACCGCAAAGCAGTGTTCTTGGTTCCCTACTCTTCTCGCTTTTTATCAATAATCTACCATCTGTGCTGTGTAATTGCATGCACATTTTCTATGCAGATGACCTAGTCATCTACGCGAAATCCACTCCGGATAAATTGGCGAATACGATACAATTACTAAACCTAGATATAGAGAGAATTGTACAATGATGCCAGGCAAACAAAATGCAATTAAACGTAAATAAGACCAAGGCAATGGTCATTGGTTCGGCCAGATATGTCAACACTCTCGACAATTCATTGCTCCCTGAACTTCGACTTTATGGCGAACAGATCGAGTATTTTTCCACATTTCGTTATCTTGGTATCACTCTGGACAACACATTGACATGGACTAATCATGTATCTAATGTCTGTAAAAAAAACCGCCGGAGCGCTATACCGTGTTCGTATGACCGGCAAAGCTCTGGATTTAGCATTAAAACGTCGCCCAGTCACTGCCTTAATCTTCCTGATATTTGATTATGGAACTACTGCACTCACTAACCTGTCCGATGGATTAGAGAAAAAGCTGGTAGTTGCGCTTAATAATTGTGTTCGCTTCTTATTACATCTCTCAAGATCAGCGCATATCTCGCAACACAGGAGAAGACTGGGCTGGCTTCAACCGAGAAATCGTCGGTACCTCACGATTGGCTGTCTATTTTATAAAGCCCTCTGTTTGGGTATGCCAGGTCTTTTCGCTGACAAACTGCACCTAAGATCCGATATTGCACGACGGTGAGATCCATCGAGGACAGATACGCTATACCGTCCAAATACCCGCACCGTGACTTTTCAGAAGTCATTTCTTGTAACTGGGATCCACTTCTGGAATTCTTTACCGCAAAATATCACTACGGTTTCAACCCTAGCAGACTTTCGCACTCGCTGCTATGGGTACTTGCTCGCGAGGGAGGAAGAAATGGCGGGTTCTTAGTTTTCTTAGAATAGATCGTAAGTCTGTAATTATTTAATTATTATTATATTAAACCTATAGCTGAAAGCTAATCAGCATTCACTCATGTAGCTGTCTATGTAATGATTCATGTAACTGTCTACGGTCCTTAGGGATCCTTGATCCAGGATCGAATAAATTCCATTCATTAATTCTTTCATTCATTCTCTCTCTCTCTCTCCGTCTCCGTCTCCGACTCCGTCTCTCTCTCTCTGTGATTCACCCATGCTACGCACTAATTTGCGCGGTAAGGTTCAAGGTTAAGAGAAGAAAATTCCTGCTGCAGGACTGCATCGGCGATGGAGGGGGTCCGTCGACGCTTCTAGAAGACTCTCCGGGATGGGGGGCAAGGGGCTGCCTCAAAACGTCGCGGGAGAGGACCGCCGGCTCTGGGAGCGATCCTTCGCCACTCAGCACGGACGCGAACCGTCGAAGCTTCTAGAAGGTTCTCGATCGTGTGCGGTTTCCAGAATCGAACGTAAAATTCATCAAATGCAACGTAAAATTTTTGGAATCCCCCATAAATTCCAAGAAAATAAGGGTCTCGGTGACGTCACTTCCGGAAATCGTAGAGCCCACGACAGTAACTTAGCACGGATCCCACCTTTGAAGGTTCTAGAGTGTTTGTGTAGGTCGGTTACAGGAATCCTGATCCAGAAACTCCCAACTTACACTACTTATCCCCACTACGTTTTCTATCGGCACTTGGGGGATCATTTTGGTAACAAATAAGAAATTTTACCCTAAGTTTCAGTTCTTACTCTCAACTATTTTTCGAGTTATTAAAAAAAAAAACTTTACTTTCGATTTTTATTTATTTGTTTTTTAATAGTAAAAATGAATATTACAAATGGTGATTTTATCGCAAATACTAGGAAGTAAAAGATATAAAAGTAATTTTCTTTATGATTCTCAAATATAAACTCAATTTCCTATAAAACAAATAAAACTAAAATAATTTTTTAACTGTGCTCCTTCAGACATGCAACCAGCAAATTTTAACAGAAAACGTCTTTTATACTCCTCTATACTCAGGAATTTTTTGAATTTATTCGATTTGGTGCAACATTTTGAAAAAAATTAAAAACTGATTTTCTTCGAAATTTTTCAATTTATCGGTTTAATTTTTAGTTTTTTATAACAAAATATTAAAATAAACTGATAATTAATATTTGAGACAAATTTTAAATTATCCAGTGGCGATCAGTAACAACATTTTCTCATGTGAGGGTAGCCAACGCGCTGATTACGGCCGACGACTGGAAATATCACGGCACCTCGTCGGTACTCAACGTTGGAGCTCTATGACGGGCCAGAGTTGGCGAAACGTACGAGCGAAGCTTGGCTATCGGGCGGGGTCGAAGTGGCATCTAACGATCAGAACGCGACTATGAGCCAGCGTTGTTCATACTCTCGTTCCGGTATCGTTTTGACGTTAGGCTCTGCAGCTTCAGCAATGTCGGTTTCCATTGTTCAGCCAACACTGGTTAATTGTCGTGAGAGAAGCATTCTTTTTAAACCATACCGACCGTCCGAAAAGCTAAGTGGCCAAAATCGTCATATGAGGTACTTCACCATTCTTGGCAGTTGTAAATAATATACGTTACAATGTATAGAAAACGGTCAGTAGTGACTGATTGTGAGCTTCAGTAATGAATGTAGGGCCAATACTGGCGTCAGGTCGGATGTTATCCTCCCGACGTAAAATCGACGCTAAACTGACGTTATCGGAGTCGAATAATTAATCAGTCAACGTAGAGAATTCTTAATAAACGGCGCCAGGCCGATACCGCAAGTAACATAGAGCCGGTTCCGCAGTCGATGTATGGCCAACATTTATATTTTGTCGCGGCCCGACTTTAGCATGTATCGTTGGGCTGGTGTTATTATCCCGCGGTTAATTGGATGCTCAGACGACGTTGGCGAACATAGCTGGACCGACTTCCCAACTCAGGCGGTCGCAGTTGCGCCAACGTCGACCCAACTCTCGAACCGCATATGGGTTATGGTAGTTTTGACGACAAATGCTATCTACCAGGAGTTAAAATCAAAATTTTCATCTGAGAAGTCATTTTCTAGTATAATCCATAGTCATATAGAAATAGACCATGCAAGAGATAGGGTGGCGCGTGAATAGCTGCGATAACTGGATAGAAAGAGAACACAGCATATGGGCCTCTTCCTGTCCTTATCTAATCACGGATGCGCAACGCAGTCATGTAGTGCCTATAAGTTCGTTCGTGCGTCTATTATGTGCAGTTAGCATTCACGCATACGCGGTTAGACAAAGATAGGGGGGGGGGGGGGGGCGCCATATGCAGTTGTCTCTTTTTATTCCGCAGTTGCTATTTAATTCGTTTTATATACTTATTAATCTTATTGGCATCTTCCTGGTATAATACACATTTATTAATAAATGATATGTACAATTCTTTACTAATCAAATAATATTTGTATGTCTAAACATAGTTTTCAAAAAATTAGTTTTTAATTTTTCTACAATGTTTCACTAAATCGAAAAAATTTAAAAAATTCCTGAGTACAGAGAAGTATAAAAGACATTTCATGTTAAAATATGGTGATTTCATGTCTGAAGGAACCCAGTTACAAAAATTATTTTAGTTTTATTTGTTTGATAGAAAATTGGATTTATATTTGAGAATCATAGAAAAAATGTATTTTTATGTTTTTTGCTTTCTAGTATTTGGAGAAAAAATCACCATATATTAATTTTTATTTTTACTATTAAAAAATAAAATAAAAGATAAGAATAAGGTTTTTTTTTAAATAACTCGAAAAATATTTGAGATTAACAATAAGAGCTGAAACTTATACCTATACCCTTTGTAAAGTATCTAATTTATATCATAAATTCGTAATCAGAGACTCCAAAAACTTCTACGGACTAATTTTCTTGCAAATATTTATAATCGCGTTGTAGAAAATACATTTTTTTGTGAGAAAAAACTGATTTAAACGATTTTTTTATTTACAACTTTACGTTAATAAGCAGTAAAAAACTGGTTGTAATTTTTCTGAACTTGATATGTTGGAGACCTTATAAGACAAAAACTCGCATTCTCTATAGTCATAGAATAATTTTCCAAAGCTAAAAACGACGGGGAAAATCTTAGGTCGAAAATCAACCCACCATACTTCAAAGCGTTGATCAAATGATCTGTAATTAAATTAAGTCTTGACATATATCTTTTATAAGTTTTAGCACATTATAATTATATAATTACATCAATTACTGTTATAAAATAGTCTACGAATTCTTTAAACGTAATGTGGACAATGAATATAATGTAATAAGAACTAATTATTATGCATTTACTCTTTTCCTACCAGGCTCTGTTACTGACGTAGACTACCGCGATGGCCTTTGTGATTTTGTATGATACAAATTAAACTTATAGTATAAAAAACTGAAATTTACTTTCGTATTAAAAAAAAAGACAAATAATACAGTACACGAAGTGTTATTATAAAATTTAATTACAGAAAGTAAAGTTACTTAACCGCGAAATGTGATCGAACGTCAGACCCTGATAAGAATAGGATTAAGCAATACTATTCCTTGTATAAAAGAAAAAAAAAACAATTTATCAGGGCATTTCTGCGGGAGATGTCTCATAACTTTTTACAAACAACTTTAAAGAGCCATAATATTTCAGTTCAATGATGAAATATGTTATAGTATTTCAAGCTATAATTTCTAACAATTTTTTATTGTTAGAAATTGTCTTTAATTAAAAAAATACGGTTCGAAATCATGATATAATATGTTGTGTTTGTGTAATTAATATGTCTTTACTACACCTACTTATTATACAACATGCCAAAAAGCATTAGGCAATTGCTTGAATTAATGTCTAATTGGCATACGACTAATTAAAAAAAATTTAATGTAACTATGAAATCAAAAGCAGTACGGTATACAACCTAAAGGGTCAAATTCAAACAAACGAACTAGTATAATTTTATGAAAACAAAAAAAAAATACAACAGAACTTATACATTCTATGATAATGATATTCTAATAATGCCTGTATCATACAAAGTCATACCTCTCTAAATGTTTTCTCCATTAGACTGATGAATTCCTAATATATTTTAGACAAACCCTTGAATTTTATCGTTAGATAACAATCAAAAGATTTCGAGTACTTATACAAAGTTACATTTATACCACTATATCATGCTCGTGTAGTATTCAGTCAGATTTTCCGAGAATACTATTTGATTTTCTAATATAAGAGTGCTTCTATTTCAGAAATATCCTTATTTCTACATAATTATGGACTTTCGTGGGTTTAAATTCATTTAGAAAATAATAAAATCATTTCTCATAAAACATAACTGATTAATTGGTAGAAGCCAATAGGGGCAATAAGTTTGTTTCATATTTTCTAAGAACTTGCTTGACATAAATGTTTTGAAAAACGATTATTCCGCTCCAGTATCGAGTATACTACTTGTGCATGTTGAAATTATAAGTTTCAGATTACAGTTGTGTGTTGTATGATAAGTCGAATTAATTTTAACATTATACATACAATTCTGTAAGACTATTAACTCCGACACATTTACAAAAAAAGGAGAAATACTTACACAGTGTAAACGATGAATATTACATTCATATGAAATTAAAAAATATATGTTAGTTTAATAGTTAAAATAAGTATATATACAATGTTTTTCAGTTCAACATGAGCAGACAATTTCTCCCATAGGTTGTGCTGTTAAAAGAAAATTTTTCCGACGAACGTAGTATAATTTATTACAAAAAAAAAAAAAAAACATTTTGTAGAACTGGTTTAAGGTCGTTTTCATTTGTTCAAATGAAATTGTACTTCTTTTTGAGTTACTATTGCGTGAGATTAGAGTAAAACTCATTTACATATTTGAACAAGGTATAATTGTTCTTCACACATTAAAAAGCCAAGGTAAAACAACCCACACAGCACAAGACATCCATCGAACATCCATAATTTGTCGAATTCATTCAGCCAATGGATAGACGTCGTAGATAAACATTCCGTAAACATCTAATATATCTGCGAAATATTTATAATATCATAATTTCCGTGGTATATCCATATTAGGTAATAATATACGTGTTTTACACATGATGAAGAAGCAAGTTATGAAGAAACTATTTATTACGGTAATGATTGATATTTAATTTAAAAAATTGAGGCTTAATATTTTTTATTATAAGGAGATTAATTTTACAATTAAAACTTCAATAACAGTTCTCTAACTGCAACATCTAACACACACCAGGTACATACATTTTCCTCGTACTTTGGGATCCATTATCTTAAAAAAGATTAGAAACGACGTTTCAAACAAACTTATTGACTTCGTCTGAACTCGATTAAAAAGACAACACAGAAAGCTAGCGGAAGAATTGGTCGACACTGGAACAAATACTTATTACACGTACAGCGACATTTCACAAATTATTAATACAGAAAACCAGGATTTCCATTAATAAAAAACCTTGAAATCCTCTAAAATCATTATATCTTCTATTATTTTCACCATTAGGGTCGTTCGATAACGCATCATACTCACTCTTATAATTTCACCTTTGTCTGTAATATGTTATTGTCAATAAAATACTAAAATGAATTAATGAATGTAACACTAATATAATGATTTTAAACAAAAATTATTAAACATTATACATTAGGATTGGCTGAAAATGAAACAAAGTTAATTGTTTTTGATACTAAGATTTCTATGATATACATATGAGATTAATATACTGTCCACAATTGACCCAGAAGTATTGCATAAGCGGTTCCGGGATCTTAGGTAGGCGCAACTGTGGAGGTGGTTTTAGTAGGTAGGGCCAATAACGGAAGAGTCCTACACTAACCTTTGTAGATGAGCGTAAAGCATTTTCACCCCAATCTTAAAAAAAAACCTGTTCACAAATGGAATATTGACGACCTTTACATTCATTTTAAACTTATCACGGAGATCTGGTATAGAGGATCAGTTCTTATATATTCTGTATCTGAAATTAAATATATAGCAAGTCAATGAAGTTTAATGTTGGGTCCAGCATACCTTCTACGCCCAGTGAACCCTAGCAGATATAAAGAACTATAAGGTTGGCTCTCTTTACTGGTATCTCCTTGATGCACATGTCAAGAATTATTGATATATTTACGAAATAAACTGTGCAATGACACGTACCGCTGCGATTGAAGAGTTGCATATAAAATATAATGTACATAGATTAGCGTATTTCACTGTTACACATGAGTTTTACATAAAAATAAATTAATTTTTGTTAATATTTCGTATCTTATGAGTTCTTATTCTTATATTCGTTGATAGCGGCAAAATATTGCTACCTCTCTTAAAATATACAATTAATATATTTATACATGATCCGATTTGATTATTCATTTTGCGTAAAAGTATTTCAGTGCGTTCACAATTTAGTAAGCCAATAGGTGACTAACAGTAAACTGCATTACTCGATTCAAATGAATGTTCCGTACAGTTATCGAACAAGTAGATAGATAAAGAATAAAAACAGCAATTTAAAATTTTCGATTCCTTTCACAGTCCTCTCCCGGGGTCGGTATTCTTAATTAATTAGTGTGAATTATATATTAACTCCTAGCCTGCCGGGATGACGCTATTTGGCGTCAGCTGATGACTTGTACACATCACATTTATATGGGAATGTGCAATGAAAAGATACTATGTTTCGTCTTTCAAAATTTCGGCGGTCTAAGGGTTAAAGATTCAAAGTAACAAAGTCTTCGAAACGTTTTAAATTACTGTTTTTATTTTTCACCTGACTATTTAGTCAACGCCTACACGGAACATTATGGTAATAATTGATACGCCCAGGCTACAATCAACACATCATAAATTAATCAATATTATCGTATACATTAGTGTACTAAGGAATTAAATGACTGTGTAATATTGAGCTTAAATCAGGACGCGACATAATGAGAATTTCCTGATCCATCTACCTTTCAATTAAAAAGAAAACATTAAAATCCTGTTTCTCAATCTTTTTATGAATGCCGGAAACTAGATTTCGTTCTACGATTTATTGTTTTTTTTTTAACTACTTTTAAGCCGGTCATTCGGCCAAAAATACCACTGGAATATGATTTTATCATAAGAAACAAAGGAATTCGCTAAGTCCACTAGCTACTATTCGACTGAAATACCCGATATAATATACCTAATGAAGATTTTTTCAAATTAAAATAAATGTCAAAAAATCTTCTTTATCATTTATCAAGTCAACTATCTTAATATCATTATCAATTTTACATAAACCAGATTAAATTTGAGTGGATATGGCCATAAAATCCGGACAAATAAATAAAACAAAATAATGGCAACAGTAATATAGGAATTAAAAAAATATATTGAAGAGAAAAATAAAACGAAAAGTATTGTTATATGTTAAATAATTTACTATTGAATTTATACATATATTTTTGTGATGTTATGCGAGAATCATCTAGAACATAATATACTATTTCGTACGTAGCAAATCGAATTTTTAAGAATCGATTAGTACATGTGAATTGTTTTTAAAAATAGTTGTCCCAAATGTTTGTACAATAAAACTTCTGTTAACGCTACCCCGTTCAACGCTGTTTCAATATAGCGCACTTTTCCTACTTATTATTTTCGGTAAAATAGTAATTCCCCGATTCGCAAAAATTGTCGCCATACTGTATCATGTGAACCTTTTTATTAGTGCTGTCTCGTTTATTTTTGCAAAGTCTGAAAATGACCATTAACCGGGGTCTTACGGTATAAAAAATCAACATATACTTCACGTACCTTGGCAAAATAAAATGTAATGGGGATTTAAAAAAAAGAACCACGGTCTGAAGTTAAGGATATTTAAACGTTCAATTAATAATTTTTCGTTAACTAATCATGCATTTTACATGATAAAAAGTACATGATGAAGAAAATCTCCATCATATATTTGATATTAAATCATTAAACTAATTTTTTAGTGCTTACACCAGAACAAGATTTTATAAAGACGTGGTCGTATACAAAAAGTTGAGAAAAATGTATTCAACGTGTAGAATAAAATATGTTTCAAACAGAAGACATGTTTACGAGCATCGTGATCTTGCACTTAAAATTCTCTTTAAAATTGCCTACAATGATGAAATAATAAAATGGGAAAATTATAGAATTAATTGTGCTAAGATTTACCACACTAAACACAAGTCTATAATACACATGTGATTCACGGCACCAAATTTGCAAAAAAAATGCATATTAATGTATAAATATAATTAAACTACAGGTACAATTCCAGATCGAGTGAACCTTATAACATTGCAAGTGATAGGATGATTTTTCCAAAATACATTTTGTTACGAACAAAATTTGCCTTGTTGTAAATGTATTAACTCTTAAATCCTGTTTTAAAAATATAAATTCAATTTATTTTTAAATCTACCGTTGTGTAAGTAGTATACACCATGATAAATCGATTCAGTTTAAAAATAATAATTTGAACCATATTATTCTGGTCATACATTAGTAGAAGCTTTCATTTCATGTTTTGTAATACAGTTTTTAATAATACTTTTTTAAGAATAAGGATATTTTTGAACTGACTATAAAGAAAGCAGATAATATAAAAGGTTTTATAAAGATGGAATATTCATATAAAAAAAAAAAGGAACCTCGTTAGTTTAAGTATAACAGACTTAGTTCTTTTGCCTATGAATATAATAATTTCTGTTTGCCAAAAGTTTCAAAGCCGAGAAAAAAACTAATACATGCCTAATAATAACGTAAATAAAAGTTATGGAAAAATATGTATTTCTTATTAAAACAGTCGGATTTACGTATATTGGTTTACCATTGCTCCTACTTCTCGCTTAACCACCATTCTCCATTTTACCGTTCTCAACCGATAGCAATTTTCCTACGCGTATGAATGCACTATGGTAGGAATTTAACAGATGAGGTAACGACACATCGGTAACTTTACTTTTCATTATAACAGGTCGAAAATTATACAAAGAGAATAGTGGTTGAGCGATAAGTGAGAATAGGAAAACAAAGCAATACAGTGAAAATTACTTATTGTCGAGTTAAAATACATAGATTTGAATGTTAATCAAAGCCAAGATTCTTTAAATAAATTAACTAACACTCACAATGTGGATTTCATAATTTTATAAGACTTTCTCTGATTTATCATTCTTTTTAATCTATTTTAGAAAAAATAATGTTTTATAGAGAAAAACAGAAGATATTTTATTAAAATAATGGAATTGTTTGTATTATTATCTTTCTTTCAACAGTTACAGCAAAGATATTAAGGCTGCTATTCTGCTATTATATGATGACGTCAGAAATGAAGAAAGCTTTACAGTCATTATTCTATGTTGTCTTGTAATAATTTCTCAACACATTGCCACCTTGCTTATATGCCAACAAAGCCGAGTTGACATAAAATTCGCAAAACCTTGTCTTTGAGAATAATATCGTAGCTCTGCTTGGTACATTTTTATTTAAATTAACACTTTATCTACGCTAACGGTTGAAGTTGCGGCTCACTAACGACCAACTCAGTTCGGCGCGGATTCGTCGCTAGTTCCAATAATCGTTGACCACCGAGAAGCCGATTCATAGGGTTCCGGTAGATAAATAGTTAAGGTACTCAATAAACATAATCGAAGATGGATGCTAAACTGATACTTTGGTGAATTAATAGAAAATAATGGAGAAAAATGAATGCAAAGCTTTCCTCGCTTCTGCCGTCATTACTCCGTGATTAAAATAAATCGAGATTTGATAGAATAATCAGTACAGTTAGGTCATAAGCTAACGTGTATAGATAATTTTAAAACTGTAAAATGAACAGTGTATAGGAAATACAAAGTGTGCTATATATTATAACTTTCCCTATATAGACTGCATTTTAAAAATACTAAGTATTCATTCCGTTATTATTACCTGTAGAAGTTTGTGTGTTCTTACAACTCGGAATAAGTATATTACCACGAGCATAACCCCTATCTTTGTAAATTAACTTTTTAGGCCTATTTCATATTTTATTAGATGAAATTCTTAACCTCCAACGATACGTGTCGCTTAACCCTATTCTTGTAAATAGTCCATGGTATGTCCCTGTTCCTAGTTAGCATTGATTCACTTTTATAAATTCAATTCTGTCTATCAAACGCCACGCGTCCAGAACAGTAAAATATTTTGTCGGGAACATTTCGATACCAGTCCGCAAAGGATATCTCGAGATAACACAAATATGACCTATATATTATCCCCCCCCCCCCCCCAGGGAAATCAATATTTTATTTTTTAAGACATACAAGCATTGTTAGACTTAGACTTCAGAGTTATAGTATCTGACAGAACATCCTGGTCTGAGAAAGATAGAGGATTAATTTCAGTCACAACGGAACTAGAATCTGGGCTAGCTGGACTTTTGCTGCTACTCACTTCCTCCATGCTATTATTTTTTTCAACAGTATTTGAAGATTTCTCCTCTTCCTCAAACACTGTTTCAGAATTTGCTGATCTATTTGTATTTAGTGGTGGCGATGGAGAGGCTGTAGATGAAACTCTCGGACTGGCAGCATCTTGGATAATATTATCGGAACTGTGAACAGTATATCAATACAATGTTGTTAATTTTACATAACAATAACCTAGGACTTCACATTAAAGACAGTTTAAAAATTTGTTAAAATTAAATGAATTCTGGTTACCTTACTATTCCAATTATCGTTGGACTGGATTGACACTGATTATCTTTACTTGTACACGTTGTTGTCTTTATTTCCAAAGTATTAACGTCTTCGGTAGTGGTATCTGTATTAAGTAGAGATTTCGTACTGCCCATAAATCTATGCCCAGATGAAGACCCATTGGTTTCTTTGATTATCGGAACCGCCAATGGAGCGATGGAAGATCTGGCTGGTTTAACAGGAGGGCACTGCGCAGCAAGATGGCTTTTACTTGGACTAGGAAATCCCTCATTTTTTAAATTCTGCCTTCTGGAGTCTATTTGAAATTGCTGAAGATTTGGAGCCTGACTGAGCGCATAGAGACTCTGAAGGCTAGGGAAGACCGAAGATAAATTATTGGAGCGCGGACTCGTGAGACAAGATGGTGCATACACCGGCATTCGTGAAGGAATGGGTACATCTACTCGATGGGCAGCAGGAGTAAGAGAACCCGGAGGTGCTCTATAAAATCTTTGACCTCCTGTCAAAGTCACAAGCTGTCCTGCTTCTCTACAAACGGGTTTTCCTTTTTGCTTTGATACAGGTTGTGGTATACGAAGCGGATGTATACCAATTTTCTTTTCGGTAACCTCTCCCTTTTTTCCGCTTAAGTCCAAAACGTCTCTCACGTCGTGATCCCGTTTTTTGGTGATAGATTTCGGATCACCAGGCTTCACTTTAGGCCTCGTTGATGTTGGCATTCTAATTTGTCCGGACTTAAGAGCCTTTAGAACCAAAGGATCAACTGATCGGTCATTCAAGGTGATACTTGGATTGACTTTTCCATGAACTGTATGCGAATCATTGGGACCAGACTGTTCTGGAACGATAGAACCACCAGGTGATTTAGGCGCAGTCAGTGTAATACTTAAGCTTGCTGGTATATTAAGTCCACATCCATCAAGAAGGTTTCTAGTGTCATTTGACAGCATGGGTGTAAATTTTCCGGATCCAACTCGTCCACAGATCTTAGTGGAACTTACTACATCTGGTCCTTTCTGGCTTGATTTTATTAACGCAATAGGAGGTAACTTGCGCGGTGATAATCCTTGAGCTTGACGTCGTCGTTTGATATCGAAAATTGGTAAACCCGGAGGACATTTCCTCTTAACCGCTCCTGCAGGAAGAGCAGGGGTTTGACTAGGAAAGGTATAAACATCCAACTTTGAACCATTTGTTCCTTTAGGTATATTTCCATCATCTAGTACTCCTACAGCTACTCTGGTTGGACTTGACGGGAGTTTCATATCACTTCTAGCAGTTTCATCCTTAATAATATTCTTGTCATCAGAGTAATCCAGTTTTGAAGAATTGTTAACAAATATTAATTTACCAACAGGTTTAGAAGTGTCAGTATTAGAAGCTGATAAACTTGCTTCACTTTTACAGTTTTTCGCTGTCAGTTGAAAACTTTGAAGAAACTGTTTCTTATCAGGATGATCTGGAGATTTCTTCAAAACCGATTTTACCTCTCCATCCGTTTTGGATAACGTCGGTGTGTCCACGAAGGTAACCTTTCGGCGCTGTGTAAGAATAATATAATTTTTATTGCACTAATAGCTTTCGTACAAATACAGTATAAACAAATGATTCAGGGAACACGATTATACAGACTCATGCATCTACCGATATATTTTTTAGCACTAAACCTACCGACAATTTTTTATAAACGTATTTTTGGCTTCAAAAGGTCCGAATGACGCGCTGATGGTAGGTTTAGTGTTAATATTAAAATAATAACTTTATAATAATAAAGATAAAGTAATAACTTTTACTACCCGAAACATCCCCTAAATTATTAGTCAGAGAAATTTTTTTTACCAAACATTGCATCGCTCTTTTTTAAGTATGGTGCATCATATATGATGATAAACCTATTTTATAATGAATTTTTTTTCTTGAGAACCTTTTATTAATAGATTTGATAAAAAGTTTGATATATTCATGTTCCTACTTCCTAGATCGTCAAGTGACCTACAGAAAATAAACTAATGGTGTTACTGTTATAACGACCACCGAAAAAACTGATTAAATCTCGATTATGTACGTTATTACAGCATATTGACAATGAGTGAGATGCGAAAATCAGGTTTTACATAAGATTTGCTCTGGTGTCATGAATTTTTAACAGAGAGAATAAGATATGGTGTTAAAGAAAAAACTGTGCTTTACAAATTTTATTTAAAACTTGTTTGGCTATGACGCATTGTTGTTACGTATAATATCCGCGACAATTATCCGAAACGGGATGCCGTTCAAAACGAAAGTAAAATAATTTATCGCAATTTTTCTTTAAAAAATCGATTGGGATGATAATAAACAGATTGTTGTATACTAATTAACATTATGAACATATCAGTGTGATTCTGTATAAAACTGACATTTTTATGTGGCTTAAACGTATGTAATGCGAGAAGCGTGTGGTAGTTCTCGTTTGCCACTTTTATTGAGACATATTTCAAAGTTCTCTAGATTCAAAATGTCATATAAAATCAGAAAGCACTTGAAAATAAGCATACTCTTGCTAACTTATGACAATTTGATAGAATATACAGAAGTCAGAATGAAAATAAATGTATTTCTACTGCTATCAAGGAGAGGAACAGATGTGAGTTTTTTAGTTTTTTTTTTTTCCCCACTTCTCCTGAAGAGAGATATATACCCCCTCGTAAGACCTTACAAAAGGATTTTAATCAGATGAGCAGTCGTTTCCGAGAAAAGTTATCCGGAAAATTTATAAATTTGTACACGTAGGTGATATAATTGGTCAAGCAAAAAATGGTCAGCCAGGTCGGTGCTCTAGTGGTAACTAGCCATCGCTTGTAGTCACAAGGTTGCGGGTTCAATTCTTTTTGCATGCAATTTTTTTTGTTATGAGTAGTTATTGAACTTATTAATAAAATTTTTGAAATATTTAAATTACTTAATGTTTGATAATTTTTGTAAAATTTATTAATAATGTTCAATAACTACTCATAACAATTTAAAAAAGAACGATGCAAAAAGAATTGAACGCGGCCTTGTGACTACAAGCTCGAGCTAGTTACCACGAGCCCAACGACCTGCCTGAATATGTTTTGCTTGACCAAGTACATCACCTACGTGTACAAATTTTGTAAATTTTCCGAATAACTTTTCTCGGAAACGACTGCTCATCTGGTTAAAGGGCTTTAGGGTCTTACTAGGGGAGTATATACCTCTCTCCAGGAGAAGTGTGGAAAGAAACTAAAAAACCTACACCTGGTTCTTTCCTTGTGAGTCGTGCCTAAAAAATTCATAGCATAACAGGTGAAAAACATAAATAAGAAATTAAATACAAGTATTGTACTATGTAACTCTGATTTCTAAAAATTTTCTCTAATTAATATATCTGGAAATATTTCAGGTGATCAAAGTAATTGCCTCGTTCGATATTTTATTTGTACATTTTTTATATTTATATTGCGTTCACAAGGTCGAAGCCGAGGATTTCCAACCTTGAGTTTAAAAAAATATGATCACGCGCAATAAGGCTAGTATAAAAGAAGTGTCAAAGGAAGATAGCATGAGTGAATTAGGGAGGTAAAGGTTGCGAGAAAAAGAGTTTAAAAAATGGAAAGTAAAGAGTGAACTAAGAAGACTAAAAGAGAACAAAAAAGCTAGTGATAGAAGAAGTGTTAGGAAAGCTGAAAAAGAAGGAAGCCGGGAATATAAAATGGGAAAACAAGTATAGATGTATGGTAGGGAGAGAATGAAGGAACAATTAAGGCTCTTACTCGTACGTCTATTTTAATATTAAAAGACGTCTTTTAGATATTAAAAAAAAAACAATTAACAACGACCCTACTCATATCTTGTTTTAAAGCATTTTTAGAGGAAAAATCCTTAAAAGACACTATAAAAGCCATATTTTATGTGTGGTACCTATTCACACATCATTTTTCCTCTCTTAAGGCACTTTTTAGATAACAGAGAGCGCTAGTTTCTTAAAAGCATATATGGTATACTGCTACAATATTATACCGCCTGTCAAAATGACGTCCATCGATAAAATGGCCTCCCACCATTACGTTTATGAAGTAAATGAAATGTGCTAGTAGGTTAATCCTAAAGATTTTGATAATCAAAGTAATCCAATTAAAGTGCATAATGTTCGTGAAATTAATAACAGGTTCCAGAGGTAGAGGGATTACATTTCTTTTAACTGTTGAATTAATGCGAGGAGTTTAGTGTCTCTAAAAGAACACATAAATGAGAGCTCGTCTTCGTGCTGTGTCCGTTTAAGTGAAATTCAGTACACTTTTCATTATTCAACTATTTGTGGTGCCTGGAAGACTAATTAATTTCTATAACAGATTTAGAAAAATTTGTTTTTGCAGGCAGCAGCACTTCCTTTAATATATTTTGTTGATTTCTTGAAGAATAGTCTCATGTTAACACCTTAAGGACCGCGAACAAATCTGTAAGACATACTTGAGGTTCCACATTTTTGGGAAAACTTGCACGTTACTAAAATCATCATAACTTTTTGATTTATGAATTAATTTTGGTGAAACTTTCAAAAATTGCAGAATAGGATAAATTTGATGTATTATTGAAAAATGTATGCTTTTTTAATAATTATTATAAAATTTTATTATCATATGAGCCCTAGAACGAGCAACGCGTCGCGTCGGCGGTTGCTATGTAATGTGTGCCCTATCTAGTCATTAATTATGTCAACATTTTTAGGTCATAAACAGTTTTCCAGGTCAATTTCTTACTATCCATATGGACATGTACGATTGACATAGAAAATAGTTTAAACCGTTTTGATATTGATTAAATAAAAACATGAAGTACGTAATTGAGATAATGGCAAAATTGTATGATTAAAACAAAACTTAAAAATAGACATGAATGCTCAAATTCAAGAGTGTGACAGGCTACCGACTGAGCTACCGAAATAATTTGTATATGTTGTTACAGTTATAAATGAACATTATTACTATTTGTATATATTGTAATGTGGCGTCCGTGGGACGGCGCGTTCCATAAAAAGCATAGGGAAAGGGAGAACCGTGTCGCCGACGAGAGCCGCCGATAGAATGCCCACGAGAGCCAAGAATCGGGGCGAGAGGGAGTCGGAGAGTGAAACTGGCAGCGCCAAGCGCGGGGATCGAGCGGGCTCGGGGAAGATCGGCGCCGCCCAAAAACAGACGGACTATGGGCACCGAAAAGAAAGAGCGGCGCGGAGAGCGAAGACCATGCCGAGGCGAGAGGGATCGAGCGAGTTCGGGTGAACTCGGCATCCCTCGGCAATTCTCAAACCGGGGAGCCAAAAAGGTCTTCGTTTGGAACCGTGTAACGGGAAGACTCGAGAGTTTTTGAGTGCGCTATCGCACGTTTTGCTTCTCTTTTTTTGGTTAATTGGATTTGTATTGTTGACGCCTTGGTTTTTTTTCCTGGATCTCAATGGTGATTTGGGCTAGTGATGTGAACCAGTGGAGCAAGAGAGAGCAAGAGACCGGCCACTCGCAGAGAGCAAGAGAGAGAAGACAGAGTGCACCGGGGATGGATATCGGTAAGTGCAATCCAGACTACCAACTCCGGGGCAATGCAGCGCAACCGCCGGTGCATCCTGGTATGACGATTGGGGGCCGAAGGCCCCGCCACGTGCTATTCCGATAGCAGATTTGGGATGTGCTCCGAAGACTTGGACGACCTCCGTGACCACACTATTTGTTAGAATTGTATAGAGACGCGCTCGTATACACGATTCCAGTGTACTCGTTTACTTACAATTAGAGCGAATAAATCGAAATTATTGAAAATAAATCCCACCGTGTTATTAATTTCGGAAAAAGCGGTTGATTCCTGTAAACACTCGTCCGCTTTCACGTTCCCCTTTACCATGGTTGGTCATACTCCCGGTGCTGACGTGCTGCGGATTATAAATTTAAAGGCCGGATGAATCGGCCTGGTGCAAGTATGCACCTGGCAAAAACGAAGAACAGGAAAGGAAGAGCGAAAAAGGGGATGATAATGAGGGTAAGGAAAGGGATAGGAATAGAGAAGGAAAAAACAGGACGGAGTGAGCGAATAATGTTGAAGGAAGTGAAACCAGGGGGGGGGGGTGGAAAGTGATAGGAGTGTATATGAACAGGGATTTACAGAACAAACTGGAAAAACTAATTGTAAGTGAGTAGACAGAAAGGAGAGGGAGAGGAGTAAGAATGATTATAGCAGGTGATTTCAACGCAGGGCGGGTGGGAAAGGGGGGGGGGGACAAGAGAGGACGATGATGAAGATGATGACGATGATGAAGAGGAAGGGAAGGGGAAAGGGTCGAGGAAGTTGCAGGATATGAAACTGGACGCGGATGAAAGGAAACTGTGTACATACATGGAAGAACGGGGGGTGGTATATGTATATTGTAACAAAAGTGTTACTGCAGACTCCTCCTCGCCACCTGGCTCGAGGGCACCACTCGCCTCGAGTTCCCTAGCGAAAATTTGTTCAGGCTGGCATCCGAGCCACATCAGACATGCCTTATTTACTTACAATTAGTCCGGCCCGGAAAAGGCCCTCTATAAGGCCGTGATCAGGCATGTAACGGCATTTCAGATCAGGCCGTGATCAGGCGATTCATCCGAGCCGGAGAGGGCGGCTAGTATACGCCCTGATCATCTCGACCCAACCTAACCTGATGCGATTCGGCAACATTGAATATATAGCAGGTGACAAAAACGTAGGTGACTAAAACTTGTACGATGGAATCGATTGACCGAATAATCATCATTTTAGACCTTAGCGAAGAAGTTGTTAAAAAAATATATGCTATTTCGTTTCTTCATTTTCAATAATTTTATAGCTTTAGTGCAGTATTAAAGATATGCATATGAAATATATATCGCCTTATGATTATCTGATCCGGTACTGATAGCAATTATTTCCAGCTAACCAGCTTAGTTTGATCAGGCTAACCTTACTCTTACTTTATCAGGTCGTGATGCTAACGATCTCACGCTAGCTAGATTAAATATGCCATATGAAATATTATCCGGCTCTGATATGAGCAGGATTCGGCTAGCCTAATCAGGCATACCTTAAAATCACCTGAACAGGCCCTGAAATAACATCAGACAGCCTGAAGAAATTTTTGCTCGGGTATCTCACCCGAGATGCAAGGATCGAGAGAGAGTAGCTACGTTGCCTAGGCAGCAGAATGCGGGGAAGGCATGGGCAAGAGAAACAGTTGACCAAGACCTCCACGTGGGGATTGAAGCCTAGCAGCCAGCGACCCCGACCACGTGTGGATGCAGCCCCTGGTGCAATCCCGTCACTCGAGTATTAACTAGGCCCGTGTGATAGAGCGGAGCTCCCTTCCTCCAATTCCGCGGATAGACCCAGGAGGATTTTGATAGGCCGTGGAGCGCGCCGGTAACCGTACAGCACCTTAACGCCAAGCAGCGAGCCTTTGAGAGGTCCGCTAGGACCGTGCCAAGGAAAGGCACCAAAGTCCTGCCATTCCCGAACTGCGGACCAATGCCGAAGCGTGTAGCCCTCTCAATCTAGCGGTCGAGCTAATTCCCGAGGCCTTGGAGGCCCGCCAAAGGAAAGTCTGAGCACCGGGAATCGAGAAGGCACCACTTCGAGCCAGGCTATATAGCAATTGGTGTGATTTTTGAGACTGGGTTTTGAGTGCGATTTATAATTTGTATATCGTGTGTACAAGCTATTGAATGAATAACATTGCGTTTCATTGAGTTTTCCCTTTTGCCATCTTTCCCACACCCGCTTTCTCTTTTGTTCCCTTTATATTTTGTAGATCCCTTCTGGATATTAGCGAGCCGTCCCACGAGGACCGGCATTTCCCGTTTGGTATTTTTGAACTTCAGACCAACCTTCTACCGATAACGTGAGGTCGAGTGATGTATTGCATGCAGATTAGTATTAGTATCTTGCAGCCTTTTTGAACCAACTCTCTGTACCCTTTTTATCACTCGTTCACTTTTGTTAGTATTGTAAAACCAAGGTAATTCTATTATGCGCCTGTTCCTTCAAGATCAATTGTAGTACTCCCTACTTATCAAGGATATCACCACAATTTTTTAAGCTATAGAAAAACTTTCTTCGCCGTGTATGCAACCGCCGTTTCCGACAGCCCCCATTCTTCTTATTTGTGCCGTCGAAGCCACATGTATCGCCAAGAAAAATGGGGAAAAGAGGATACGATTCCCTGGAGGACAAAGAAAATCGCTGCTACAAAGGATTAAAACGTGCAGAGGAAAAATTTCGTAAGCAGCAAAAGCGTTAGCGCCCAACGCAAAGACGCAGTATATAGTATCATTTTTTTGCAGGTTAGGTAGGCGTTCATACAGAATTCTGTAGAACGATATTATGTCTATAATATAATTTACACAAAATACTGCGCGCTACGCGTATTGAAGCATAAAGGTCTGAAGTAGATGACTTGAACTTTCAATGTTGAATGTGGGGTACCACACTGGTATACCTTTGAAGGCCATAGTATTCTTGTGATCTGGTTATGCAACGTGATCTAGTATTTGGGTGAAGCAGATGGCTTATAAGTAGCTTCCTTTAATTATTAATAACAGGGAAGGAAGAGACAGGAAGCAGCTATTCAGAAAGAGACACCAACAGGGCTGTGAAGTCAGTTGTAGTATTGGGAAAAGATGCTACGAAGGATCAGAATCCTTCACTAGCTGATTTCAAGATGGGTCATTCAGAGTTTCTGCCCCAGAAATTGAGTGCTCCGCAGTCATTAAATCAGAAATTGGGCACTTCGCAGTCGCTGACCCTCAAACTAGGTCAGGCTCAGTCGCTAGACCTCAGATCGAACTACTCGCCCTTCCATCGACTTCAATTACAGTCCTTGAACTTCAATCCACTGTAATTATGAAGACCCAGCGTGATGCGGACACAGTTGTAATATCGCAAAAAATGCTAGCCACAACTTCACATAGACTGGCTGCAGAAACCGTAATCTTAGATTCCAAGCAGGGAAGCCAGAATGACGAGTTGGATGAAAGGATCCTGGATCCTGGAGCTTATGGGTAGTCAATTCATACAGGAAAGAAATTTCGAATCTGAAATTCATAAAGATTTGGTAATAAGATGGAAGGATATTTTGATTAAAGGTCTCCCGGGGGACGACAAGAAAAAGTTGCTCAAGAAATATCCACCTCCAGCGAACTGCACCGAGATTGAACCTCCAAAACTAAACGTCGAAGTGAAAGTTTCACTGCAGGCAGCTCTCGTGAAGAAAGATGTTCGAGTGGTAGCTAGACAGGAGCGGACTGCAGCATGTCTTGCAGCTTTGGGTAAATCCCTGTCAGTCATCTTAAAAGTCAATCGACCAGAAGATCTGGTTTTACTGGAGATACTTAGTGATGCTGTGAGATTTTTGACAAATATCCAACATGAAAATTCCTTGATCATAAAAAAGCCGATTTTATCGAACCTAAATACAGCTCTCAAAAATACGCTCAACTCTACTCCTGCCAACGAATAGCTATTCGGGAATAATCTCGAGGAGCAGCTGAAGATCGCCAAATTATTAAAGCGATCAACTAAGGATATCAGGCCAGAACCAAAACTCCAGAATTCAAATTCAAAAAACTCGAAAGGCCCGCCCAATCGTCCATTCTACAAGAAAAATCCACAGACGCCGGGCGAGAGACAACAACAGCAGCAACAGTACTCGGGCAATCAAACGAATTGGAAATCAAACAAACCAACGCGCGGCCAGAACCGAGGAGGATACCAGAACAAGGGGCCGAGGAAATGGAATTAGTCGCTGTAAATAGGTCGGCTGGGAGACTTAGATATTTCCTGAAACAATAGCAAGAGTTAACTTCGGACTCAGTAGTTTTACGATGGGTTACTGGATATAAGATATTTTTCATATTTAAGGGGGTTGATAACTCCCCCCCCCCCCCCCCCCCAAAGAGCCTTCGTGGTCAAATAATAAGACACTGCTAATTTCTGGTAAGGTTAACAAATTATTAGAAAAGGACGCTATTCAGGAATGTCAGAAGGTTAAAGGTCAGTTAGTCTCGTCAATAATTCTTGTACCCAAGCCGGATAACTCCCACGAACTTTTAAATCTCAAAAGACTCAATGAGTTCGTCGAATAAGAGCATTTCAAGTTGCAGGATCACAAGACGGCAAGGGGACTAATTAGCCCAGGCTGGTTTATGGTAAAGATAGATTTGAAGGATGCGTATTATATCATTTCCATAGCAGAGTTAGATAAGAAGTTTTTAAGATTTTATTCTGCGGGGAAACTCTATGAATTTAATTGTTTACCGTTTGGGCTTTCCTCAGCTCCATATGTATTTACGAAACTTATGCGACCAGTGATGGCGCATTTGAGATCCTTAGGATATCTCTTCGTCAAATGTCTCGACGACATATTGTTGTTCGGAGATTCTTATAGTGAATGTTTAAGAAATATAAACGAGACTTGTGCGTTGCTACAAAAATTTGGATTTATTATAAACTTGAAAAAGAGCCAGCTGTTTCCGTCCAGGCAATATATTTTTTTAGATTATGTGTTCGATTCAAACCGGATGACGATGGAACTGCCTAAGGAAAAGATGGAAAAAATTAGGGTACAGATTGATAGATTTAGTAATACTAATAGGTGCAAAGTAAGAGATTTTGCTGCTTTTATTGGTATCTTAGGGTTTTGTTGCCGAACTATCAAATACGGTTGGGTTTACGTAAAGTATTTTGAAAAGCAAAAATATTTGGCGATTATGAAGAATGGCGAAAATTACGATGCTTTTATGAGTATTCCTACGAGTCCCAAAAGTTATTTTGAATGGTGGATGACCAACATTTATTCAACTGATAGTAGTAAACGATTTATACTCACTATCTCGTCAGACGCGTCACTTTCAGGCTGGGGAGCCTGCTGTGGAAATTGAGCTAACGGCTACTGGAAAGTCGAAGAACAACAATGTCAAATTAATTATTTAGAATTGTAAGCGACTTTTTTTCGGTCTGAAATGTTTCGCGGATCGAGTTCGAAACTGCAACATTCTTCTCAGAATTGATAACACCACGGAAATATCGTATATAAATCGAATGGAGGGAATCCGATACCCAAATTTAAGCAGGCTAGGGAAAGCCATCTAGTTGTGGTGTGTCTCGAAGAATATGGATTTGCATCTTACATATCTTCATTCAATAATGTAGAAGCGGATTCGAAATCACGCACGCTCGAATTAGAGACTGAATTTGATCTGAGGGACAAAGCATTCAAAAGAATCGTTAAAAATTTGGGAGATCCGGAGACTGATCTTTTTGTCACACGGAAAAACACGAAATATAAAAAATACGTCTGTTGGCAGGGATACCCGGAATCCATAGCAATCGATGCGTTTACTATAGACCGGAAGCCATTTTTCTTTTACGCTTTTCCCTCATTTACAATAGTGTTGCGCGTCTTGCAAAAGATTAGATCGGTTGTTCCATTCTGGAATTCGCAAGCATGGTATCCGTTATTCCAGTCAATCTGCGAATCTGAGCCTATTTATTTCAAACCAGATATTAACCTATTACAATCTACGAACAGGCAGCCGCACCAGTTATGGAGGGGAACTACCCTGGTGACCGCAAGGTTATGTGGCGAGCATTCGAATTAGGGACATTCCTAAATAGTCGATAGCCATGATAATAGCGTCCCTAAACGACTCGTCAAGGAAGCAGTACGACGGGGCCTTTAAGAAGTGGTGGCTTCTTTGCCACACTAAGAACGCATGCCCTTTCAGTATATCGATCAGAACAATAATTGAATTCTTAACGAAATAGTTTGTACAAGGAGCATCTTACGGGTCTCTAAATACCTTCCGTTCAGGGATAGCTTTCTTGCTTGGTCCTGAAGTTGGACTAGACCAGTGGTCGGCAAAGTGGGGCTCCAGAGCCGCATGTGGCTCTTTGGCTCCACTTTCCAAGGAGATGCAAGCACATTGTTCGCATTAATAAATATTTATTAAGTATGAAATTTAGTTTTATTTAGTGTACTACTTATTTAGTGTAATAAAAGTTTACTAAACAAGCATATTTGGCTCCCAATTTTTTTTTTAAATTGTTGTAATGTTCATATTTGGCTCTTTGGCTAATAAGTTTGCCGACCACTGGACTAGACGACAGAGTTAAGAGATTTTTCAAGGCTGTGGTCAAGATGAGACCTTTACAATTAAAATACGATATAACATGGGATCTCAGAATAGTTCTAAATTTTGTTTCGAAGTGGTTTCTCAACGAAGAAATAACGCTAGAACAGTTCTCTCAAAAGTTAATTTCATTGTTGGCGCTAGTTACTGGTCATAGAATGCAGACCCTAGGGTAAATTAAAATAAATGATGTTCGAAAGTCTATTTCTACTACCACGATTATGATCCCGGATAGAATTAAGACGTCTGCGCCAGGAAGGAACCAACCGGTGTTGACATTACCATATTACCATAAAGATATATCGATTTGGGCCGCTGCGGCTTTGGTATCATATATTACTAGAACTAACGAATTACATAAGAACGTAGAGACATTACTTGATTCTTTCAAAAAACCACACAAAGCGATGTCCACCCAGACATTAAGTCGGAGGGTCAAAAAACTTTTAGAGAATAGCGGTGTGGATACGAACGTGTTCTCAGCACACAGCACCTGACATATGTCGACGTCTACAGCGAAACCTAAGGGTTTAAATGTGGACTTAATTCGTAGAACGGCAGGTTGGACCGAGAAAACGAAGACGTTCGCAAAATTTTATGATCGACCGGTTCGAGATGACAGAGAGCAATTTGCTATGGCAATTTTAAATGAGTAGTGTTAAATCGTTATTGTTTCTGTATCGTATTCTATAATATACGTTACAATTTTTTATTATATTCTATGACTCATGTTATACTCTAATTGTTCGACTCTGAAAATACATACAAGAGTTTCTGTATCTCAGTCTTATATGTCAGGTAACAAGCTTTAAACATATACAATTGATCTAGAAGGAAGAGGCGCAGAATACAATTAAATGATTAAACGAACTTACCTGTAAGTGAAGTTCTATCATAATTGTATGAAAAATCGGTCCCACCCAAAAAAAAATATTAAAAAGTAATTTCCCTCTCATCTAACACGGTTAGATACCCTTAATTAGTTACAGGAGTGCTTTAAAGAAATGATGGCCGCTCGGAAACGGCGATTACATACACGGCGAAGAAAAACTGTGGCAACATCGGTATAAAGTAGGGAGTACTATAATTGATCTTTCGAAAGAGACACTTCATACAATTATGATAGAACTTCACTTACAGGTAAGTTCGTTTAATCATTTAATTATTAAGAAACCGTAGCGTTCGGGAACCTTCCACCCGTCCTCCCTCCTGCTAGCCATACCATCGAGTTAAGTAAAGTAAACATTCGAGGAGCTCCTGAGGTCACTCGACGGTGCTACACCGTGACATTAGCTAGGCGCCGCCAATTTGTTGTTTTGGAAAAATGATCAAGTGCCGATAAGCCCTCCTTTCCCTCCTGCCCCTTATCCATCAGACCGACTCTCTTCCCTGATTCTCTTTTCCACCGACCCGTTTAAAGTCCCATTTCGACACTGCGTGCTTCCAAGCGAGCCCCTCTAGCGTTACTGTTTCCGTCGTATAGACTATTGCGTATTTTTTAGTCTATTATATTTTGAGTCATTGTATTTCGAGTTATACTATTTTCTAATCTATTTTCGTTTCTTTTATCTTTTGGTTTATTTTCGTGTCCATCAATTATATTCTTTTGCTTCATACCCCGTGTTCCCTTCTTTTGCTTGTCCTCCCCGTTGCGATTCATGGTTTTGCTATTAACACTTGTCCTGGGTTAGAACTAAATCCAGAAATAGATCACAATATTAAACGGAAACGTGAAGGGGATGAAGAAGAGTGGACTTACACAGTAATAGATTATATACTGGGAAACGAGGAATTGAAAGAGAGGATAGAAATGATGAAAGTGGAAGAGAGAGTTAATTCGAATTATCACCCGGTAACAGTGTGGGTGAAAGGGAGGAAAGGGGAAGGGGAAAAAGTTGTATGTACCGTGCCGCTAGCATGAATGTTATTACGCGTAGTGTAACGACCGGTACAAACTTTTGTTTCGGATTAGTCCACGTACACGCACAAATGGTGTGTACCGACAAGCACACACTAATACGGTAAACGAGCTAACAACGTCAGACTCCCCTACTACGTACAGCGGCCAAACACACAACATACATATTTATATCGGTATATGTACAAGTTACACGCTGTCCCCTCCGCCGACCCAGCTAGACTGATGCCACGTCGCGAGTGTACCCCCCACCACATACCTCATAGTATTGAAAATTGTACAGTTTTCGTCGAAATAAACATGGATCGAGACGGTCAAAAAATTTCATTTTTCTTGTGAATATGCCTTTTATAGTCTTTTAACTGTTAGCAAAGTTTCATGCATGTGTTGGACCTCCATAGATATCAAAAAATTAAAATAGGCCATGCCTCTATATTTTGCGTGTTAAAATCGTTATTTTAAATGACATTTCTTGCCAATTCCGGACGGTAAAACAATTTTTGCCTGAGGAGAAATATTTTTCTAATAATTCGAAGAATATTTGATGAAAGATTAAATCCTCTGTTGGATCTTTCATTTTACCAAACAACGTCCTTAAAGGACAGGTGAGGAAGAAGGGGAAAAGGTTGATAGTAATGTTTGTAAATCTGAAGGCAGCATTCGACTCGGTAGACAGGGGATGTGAGGGAATGGAGAATTTTGAGGTGTTAAAAGAGCAGTGAATAGGGTAAGAGTAGGCGAAGAAGGGGAGAAATTTTTGACTGCAAAGGGGTCAGGCAGGAAATGCGCACTCAGCCCGAGCCTCTTTACACTACTGTTGGCGGACTTGGATGAGGAGTTGGAAAGAGAAAGATGGGGAGAGGTTAGGAGGTGATGCGCCAGGTTTTAGGAGAAGAGGGGAAAGGAGAGGAATGGATGACATAAGTGGGAGAAAGGAAAGAGAGAAAGAATAGTGAAGATAAGTATGTATGGATAAGGAATGGAATGAAAGGAGCGCGACCAGAAGAGGAGATCCTGGTTCCGGGAAGGGGGGTGTGTCTGTGTGCAAGGGCGTACGGGTGTAGATGAAAATACTAGTTAAGATTAGGTTGAGGAGTAAATAGTGTAAGGTTAAAGTTAATTGTAATCCCAAGGGGAATCAATGAAGCTATATATATAATATGATGAATATGCTATAATTATCAACATTTACTTGAGCGAATTTATTTATGAATTAATAATCACTAACCTTCCTATACCCGCGCGTTGGTCTTTCAGACTGACAAATTACACATTTTTTTCTTTTTTTTTTCTATGAGACCGATTAATTTATTGAAAGTTACGTAACGAAATGTAATGATTGTTTTTAAAATAGTGTTAAAATATTTATTGATTATGTTATACAGATTATGTGACAATCGTTTTATTTTATTTTTTTTTCGTTTGGTTTTAGCCTATTTTATTGATACGTCCGGATGAGAACCTTCAATCATACTTCATACAACGTATTGCGAACCTCTATCAAAATGGAAGCAGTCTTTACTATACATAGATCACCTTCATCTGACATAAAATATAACAATGGTAACTTAAATATCACCTTACTAAGAATCATTCTAACTCGTCATCTACCGTGAGTAAACATATCGACAGTTCTCCATCATACTTATGTGACAGCTAAGACTTGAATATGCTTCTGAAGAAATCATGGTATAAACAAAAGAGCAAGCGCGTGTCATCAAGGTGGTCCAAATTTTATCGTATAAAGAATGGGCTACAAAAGACAAACAGGGGATTAGGAAATGGTGGCTAAAAAACTCTGCCTAGCGACCGGGCTTAATAATAATTAGCCACAGGTGAACTGCAAATCAGAAGTCACCACGTAGCCAAGAATCATCTTGGTAAAGTTCAGTTCGACCCCTGTTCAGTTCCGGATCAACAGTCATAGAGTCAAGTCAGGAGTCGGAAGTAAAAAGGATTCAGTTAGATGACAAAGAAAATCGTTCTCTAAGAGTTCAATTCAAGAAAAATTCTAAGTTCAATTTCCATATTCAACTTCTAATTCTTTAAATCTTCCTAAGTCTTTTGTCGCCGAATTCGAATTCAATCATTGAACACCATATTACCAACCTATTTTATTAATATAAGTTACTTTAATTTATATTTAAATAGAAATATACTGTTGTACCTGTTCTTACTCGAACTCAACTTGTCGTACAATTCTCTTTTATCTACCTCCTTTAAGCCCTAAACCAGTGTCTATCCTCATCCAACAATTTCATAATCGGGTGTAAAGCATTGTAAGTAAAAGTTCAGTTAATTCATTTTCGTAGTAAATTCAAATTGTGGATTTAAATTCTAACCACCGTCGGTAACAATTCTTTCTGTACAACCAGTCTCAAGACCATCAACGACACAGGGCGTAAGTAACTGGCTGGTCTCGGGTAAATTTCCGAAAGGTTAAACCCTAAACAGGCCATCGTGACCATCCTTCTGACGTTGCCCATTGCTTATAAATACTCGCCAGTGGAGTGGAGCGTATCTGACTTTTCATTACTACTTTACCGATAGCATGAGATCGTTCGTCGGAGGTAGTAAGCATTGTAAATATGCTCAATAGGGTGAAGTCTACCGATCCTCCATCTACCATTATACCGACCGGGTGCAATCGTCAATTGGATGTCACATTATTATTAAAATGGAGGAAGAACGAATGACTCAGATTCAGACTACAATGACCAGAATGTTAGTGAGGTGGATGATGCTCTAGAAATGCAGGAAGAAAATACCGACACTGAACAGGCAGGTGATTCGTCAAGCGCGTCCGAAGTCATTCCATGAACCTCTGCCAAGTATTATGTCGGCAAAGACAAGGTAACTAGATGGAACAAAAAAGGTTCGTCATCAGCCGTTATAACATGTTCTCATAAAATTGTTACCCATGTTACCCAATTGTTATCTAGGTGCAATATGGAAATTATTTTTTTCTGATAAAGTAATCAATATGATCACAAAGTTTACCATCAACAGACTGATGGTTCATCTCCAGAGATTTTCCAATTGATAATGTGTTGGAACCGATTGTATTTTCTAATGAGATGTCTACGATATGATGATATGGAAATCACAACTCATCGTGCTTCGCTGGACAAATTAGCTTCAATTAGGGACCTGTTTGAAGAATTTGTATCATTTTTCAATAAATATTTCAGCGCCTCTTAATTTAATACAATCGACGAAGACTTAGAAGCATTCAAAGACAGTATATATACCCTCCAAACCAAATAAGTATGGCATAAAAATATATACTTTGACTGACGCCAAATTGATTTATACCTTGAACATGGAAGTTTACGTAGGAAAACAACTTGGAGGGATACATAATGTTGATACAGGACCGGAAACGTTAATTATATGTCTCAGTGATGTAATTGATCAGACTGGGCGAAACATCACCTGTGATAAATTCTTCACACAGGCTAACTGTGATAAGCACTATTCGAAAAAACAAAAAAGTGCTTCCAAAAGAATTCACTGACGTAAAAGGCCGTAAAGAAAATTCTAGCTTATTTAGACACCGAAATCACTGCACCATAGTTTCCTATGTGCCAAAGAAAAACAAAAACGTTCTCCTTATCTCGAGTATGCATGATGATGCAAGAGTCGATGAGCATAATGGAAAACCTGAAATAATAATGGACTAAAATGCGACAAAGGAGGTTGACACTGTTGTCAAAATATGTGAGACCTATAACTGCGCTAGGTGACCTAATAGGTGGCCTATGATGGTTTTCTATAGCCTACTGAATGTAGCAGGGATAAATTATTATTATATTATAAATGGTCTAAATAATTTTAAAGTAAAAACAAACCGAATGAAATTTGTAGAGACGCTGTTGAATAATCTCATAATGCCTCATCTTAAAAACCGAGCAATATATCTAAGTTTGTCAAGAATACAAAGAGAAAGGCTACTAAAAATATGTAAAGTTCATGTTCCAGAGGCTTCATCGTCTAATTATTATGAAGCAGGACGGTGTTCATTTTGTTGGTGAACAAAAAAAAAACCAAAAACCATGCTATAACTGCACGACCTATAAAAAATTTCTGTCTGGAGCACGCAGTAATATGCTTTGATTGCTACACAAATACTTCCACTGATAAATAGTTTCTATAATATTATTCTAATTGCTTTTATTTATAAAATTTTATAATTTCTTTTAATTTAAATGATTTAGAAGAAAAGATTTAGTAGCGTAAAACCATTTTTAAATATTTTCTTACGCGACTGTACCTTCCACCACGCAGCCTATGATCCGCAGAAATACTTCGTTTTGATTAGTGCATCGTAAATGCTTCCCATTTAAAAACTATTGCGAATTTTGACAAACGGTTTGTGGAAGGGTACTAGGGGGACCTCCAGCCATCACATACTTTGCGGTGTAAGGGTAGTTCTGGGACACCCTGTCCCAGAAAAAATAAAGTATAATTGAGTATGAAATGACGTACGTGCATACTTTGTGTGAATAATTCTGTATAGACTCACATTTTGCTTGATAGAGATTTCATTATTTTGAAAATGTTCAAAAAAATACATGAACTCGAGAACCGACTATAAGATAAAAAACACAGATACTGCCATTGCATACAACACGACTACTATTTATTTCTTTAGAAACAGATTGTAACATATTTTGTGCAAAGGAAGAAAGGGAATGCCCCCCCCCCCATCTTTCTCATTTCGGCCATTGGCACGAAAATAATTGTACGTTACGCATGGGCGTTGGCGCTTAGAAACGTGTATCGAGACGAGTACCTGATGTTTCTCAATTAGACTAATAGCAAACGTAATAAAATAAAAAATTTCTGTACTTGATGTTTTTCACCTGTTCCCTTTGATTAATTCACAAATATCTTTTTTAATATGATAAAAATCTCAAAACTGAATAAAAATCTACGACAAACTTAAATTTTCGCAATTTAAACATTGTGAATTCCAATTAAAATCAAATAAAAATTCGCTGTCACGTCAATTTCTAATTTTGAACTAAGAAAATGCTTATTCTAACAATTTTTATTTTAATTATCTATGACTTATTTTATAACAATATTTTTTATCGAATTTTGAATTTTAACTGTCAAAGTGACACTGCAGTCGATGATTTCTTACGTATATTCATTTTAAAACCTCGTTTATCGAGTCAGGGGGCTCTGCCCCCATACGATAATATCACAATGTTGCTTGGAGACTTATATTATTGCCCCACATGCGTGCGTATGCTGTACAATGAAACGCCATTTTACTGTATCCATTTCCAATTGTTTTCACTAAATCAATTAAAATTCTCCCGTAAATGACGTAAAAAAAATCTTCCTTTTGCACAAAGTATCGTGTGTACCTTGGAGTCAAACCCGTTCTCGAACGAAGACGATGTTTTTACCTCGAAATCGGCAATGTTTAACTCCGTGATACACAATGTACTATTCTTAACTCAACACCGATCACGAAAAGTCCGAGAACTTACTATCTTCGAGAACCAACCTACGTTACTTTCGACTGTCCAACCCTTCGCCCATGGTATCCGCAAGCTAGACAATTCTTTTATCACCGAGAATCGACAAGCTTGTATGATCTGGGAGTCGGAGTGAAACAGGTTCAACTCCGCCGAAACGAGATACGATAACTTAACGGACCCTGTCGATTTTTGGGGACTCGTGAAATCGAGAAACGCAACTGTTGGTGCTGATCTTTGGGGTCGCGTAAAAACAGCAAACGCCACTTGATGCACGATCGGGAGCGAACGTTTATGGAAATGCACGGCCGCTCAGGCTACCAGGTTGAGGTAGGAGAGGATCCGAGTAAGCGTCAGGTAAATAGTTTCGGAAACAAAGAGCAATTGTTCGTGAACGTAACAGATCAAACCGGAGCTATGAAATCGAAATTCTTTCATCAAATAATAAATTGAGAGTCCTCTCCGGAGCTGGTACAGCTAATAATCCACGAAGGCCGAGAACTATACCCAGAGGACACACTGGCGGGCACTGCACTAGGACACAACACTAGACCTCCGGAACATTCACAGGAAATCCATAGAATTTCCTGAATATCGCGAGAAACACACAACCAAGAACCTTCTATACCGTACTGAAAAGACAGTTAGAAAAACTATCAACAAATAGTACGGGAGCCAGCTTGTGACACCTCGATCGGTTTCCTAAGACAGACCGCTTTGACAATATCAAATTCGAGAGCTAATCATTCTGATTGGTTGAGATCCTTATAGCCGATAACCTTTAAACCAAATCGAGAGAGTTCCTTAGCGAATCAGTACACGTAACTTTTGGAAATCCTCCACGGCCGCTTCCCCAAGGCATCGGGTGACAACTGAGCACCACATCCTTAACTCAGGTCAGGAGGGTTCCTCATCTGCCCTTAACCGTATCAAAACTATATTTCCTTTTCAGAAAGCGCGAATGTTATCTGAATCGGTAGATGGAGTCGCCTTGTGACCGTGAATCAAAAACCACGTCACAAAACATGTTTCCTGATATTTTAACGAATTGTGCTGGAAAGAAGTCAAGCTCGAGATAAACTCTTAATTTTCATCGCCGCATACAGCAAACATCTTGGAACAATAAATTTAGAACTAGTACAATCTCGCACAGCATAGAAAACTTCGATTTTTGAAAATAGTGGGACTAGTTGATTTTTAAGTTTTGCGATTCTCTAAAAAAAAAACTATTAAAGATATCGAGCAGCCCTTCGAGTACAATCTACGTTACAACTAGAACAATTTAGTACAATAAAGAAAACTTCTATTTTTCAAAATGGTGACGGCCGAGCGTAAACGGTCAATGAGGAGAGGTATGAAGCGATGATAAAAGACTTTTTGTGGCCCCGTTTGCTTGATATGGATCTCGCAGACAAATTTTTTTAACGAAACGGCGCTACGTTCCACATAAGTAGTGAAACAATCGCTGTTTTGCATGAAAAGTTCCATGGGCGCGTAATTTTACGAAACGGTGATGTGCACTGGCCGCCAAGGTCGTGTGATGTAAGACCCCTAGATTTTCTTCTTTGGGATTATTTGAAGTCACTCGTCTACACCACCGATAAGTCAAGGACAATTCAAGAGCTGAAGGAGAATATACGACGCGAAGTAGCCGGTGTGGAGCCTCAACTATACCAAAATATTATCGCAAATTGAACTTCTCCCATGCGAGCTGTGAATCGCAGT
Source organism: Calameuta idolon (assembly GCA_030142285.1). Taxonomy (NCBI): domain Eukaryota; kingdom Metazoa; phylum Arthropoda; class Insecta; order Hymenoptera; family Cephidae; genus Calameuta; species Calameuta idolon. The sequence continues at coordinate 36,949 of JARQSV010000555.1, read as the reverse complement.
CATGGTGGCCATCTCAATGATAATTTTTTTTATTATTAATGTCTTTGATTGTACTTTCATCAGATAATAAAACTTTGTCAAAATTCTGAATCGTTTGGTTCTCATTCAGTTGTAAAATCCAGACATCGAAAATGAAAAACCCTATAGTATAAATAAACAAATCGTCAAAATCTTAGCTTTCAATAAAAAAATAATTTCTGAATAAACTATCAACAAAATCAAGACGATTTATATACTTATATAGAACACCCAAAAGTATATTTCAGCGTTTTTTTTGTAGGCTGGTTGTTTTATTTATAATGTCTTTTTCATCAAAGTCAAGTATCTTTTTTCATTTTGGTGCGCCATATTGGATCCACCATTTTGAATTTTTGAATTTTTAATTCAGATTCGTGATCAGCAACCTAAAAAAATTCCCAAGAACCGAATTTTAAGAAAATTGTAGGTAACGAAAAATTCATAATAGGCTAATAATCGTAATTTTTCATATTAATTATAGTTTTGAGGCTTTTGCGGCCTTTGTTCATATAGGTAGAATTGGCTTCCAGGTTGGAGCCGCATCTGGAAGTTTTAATGTCAATTATATCGAAATCCAGATCTAAAAAATAAAAAATGCTTAACTCTTTGCCGTATATAAGGATATCCCTACTTCAAGGGTGTATGTGCTGAGCGTGTGGCGACTGGGGAGTGTAGGAAGAAGAAAGCGATTGCAGCAGGCCCGTGTAAATCAAGGGCTCTTCGTGGTTACCCAAAATAAACTGTAAAAAAATGCATCACACGGTTAGATAGCGAGATAAAACGATACACTCAAACTAATATACTGCCAATATTAATTAGCGAAACGCAAAATACTTGTAACAAGGATGGCAACTGCGGCATGGAAATGTCGCGTACCGCTACACGCACACGCACTAGTAGCACAAGTATACCGCGTTCACGGAGAAAATGGCCGGACATGTTGTCCGACTCGGTCAAATCTAGGCCATTTTGCCCTCTCCACACTGTCTAACGTATCTTGTAGCCCGCTTATAGTCAGCAGATGAAGTCCGATCCCATACACCCTAATCCGTCACTTCAAACGACTGTTGTGAACCCAAACGTAGAATTCACGGGTTCGACTACCGGATAGGATATTCGGGAGTCGGGTACCTTGGGATTCGTTGCCCGAGTAAAAAGTTAGAACTTAACTCTCAAAAAA
>JARQSV010000552.1:27590-111953 GCA_030142285.1 Calameuta idolon | reverse complement strand
ACCTAATTTATTAATATTTCAATTTGAACGTAATTCATTTTCGATATTCTACCATTTCAATTCAATTTTTATCTACTACGTATATTCTGCGAGATTGTGATTTAGCCTCAATTTTACATTTTGAATAAATTTTGAAAGTAAATCGAACTAATTTTGTATTTTTTTTCTCTCTTCCTTCTTCTTCTTATTCCTTTCTGGCTTTATGTCCTTATGGAGAGGTTCTAAGGGTTGCTCTGGGAACCAGCGATAAGTTGCGGAGAACCTCTGCCCGCCAAGCCACACGTTCATGATCACGTTTAGCTCGGCTACGACGGAACATGCATTATCGACGGAGGAGATGATCACAAAATCCCACTCCTGGACTCCGAGCTAGAATTTAACGTCATGTTTTTGGTATTGTCTAAAACCGTAACGTTGAGCCTATCTTGAGCATAGGCTACGAACAGAAGGACTCATTCATCTTTATTTCACTTACTCACAAACAGCTAAAAAGGCGAATTCATATTAATTAAATTAATATTTATTAAAATTTATAATACAAAATAGAAATATTTCTTAAGGAATGTAAGCTTTTAGGTTTTAAATTTGGAAGAAAGGCCATTTTGTGCTTCACTGATATTATTTGGTATTAAAATATACGTGTTACTCTAGCGCGTAACTTGTCAAGAGAAAATACTATTTACATTGATTGGATGCTTAATTTTACTTAATATTTTTAAAATTACTCTTAATCTGCTCGTATTATGGTTCTCGCGAGACTAGTGTTATTTCTGTAAATGTATGCTTGTCCTAATATCGCTAGATCTATCAGCACCTGTAAAGATCCACACAGTTGAAATTGTACAGGTGCTTCTCGCTGGATAAAATAACATGTTTTGAATGTGTCTCCCATTGTCCACATTGCCACCATAGTTATGCTACAATATTAAAAACTTTAATATAGTTTAAGCATGTTGCTGATCATTCAGTGTATGAAAATAACAAACATAAATTATAGAATGCAGACGATACATTACAGCTTATTATAGATGAAGGAAATATATTTATTTGTATTGTATATATATATTTTAAAGAACATCAATTAAATTCTTACCTCATTCCATCAGTAGATTTATTGTGAACATTGCGAATAAATTGTGGCACACCCAGCATTGCTTCAGTTAAAACTGCCAGTAGTCCCACAGTTTCGACAAACATTAATACATCCACCAGTAGATACATTATAATAGAACCTAATGCCCCAAAGAGTAACATGAAGTCTAGATACGACTGAAAGTCTGTCCATTTCCAAAAGTATTTAGTGTCCAAATCTATGCAAATTAATACCAACACAGAAAGTAGATGAAACTATGGTATATCCAATAATGTATAGATGATAGATAAAATGTGAGTAATAAAATATAATTATGACGTATATTACCTGTGAACACACGTTCCCTAGATTTAATAATTTGGTTCTTGTTGCGTATATTTATACAGACTCTTATCATGAACAGCATTGCTATATTCATCAATATACTCTGCAGTAAAAGCGGTAACTCATAATGCTTCCCAAACCTAAATAAATAATAACAATGTGTTACAATAAACATTCAAAAAATTTAAAGCATTGTAATTTTCAAAGAGATCTTAATTCTGTCTCATTGATTACATAAGGCTCAACATATTATTTAAAGAATAGTTTAAGATTTATATACATACCAGAACAAGATTCTTAAAGTATTTGCAACGAGCAATGCTAGACATACATAAAGGGAGAAACCCTCAGCATCATTCTTTCGTTTAATTTCTCTGTACTGAGGAATGTAAGGTACAATCCCACCAAAGATCATTGCTCCAGAGGCAATCCAATTAACGACTTGGTTTACACTTAAATCTGGATAGTTTTCTTCAAAGACATTCATGGTTGTTTTTTTTATACCTCTCACGGTACGTCAATTTTGACTGCATGGAGTTATCTTGTGCAACTGTCTACTAGGGGTTATGATGGCGATAAGCATTATTACCCTGCTATTGATTTACGATTGAACCAGTAACATACAGTTTACAATTATTCATTAGATTTCGGCGAATATAAGTAAATACTAGCAAGAATCTTAATTTTATCATATCATAATACGTTCCAGTTGGAAGATTCACGAAGATAATTTATATTTAAATAAGTTACTTGAGCAATTTTCAAAAGAAATCGAAATACAAAATTAATATGTACTTTGAGGCAATATCACACTTTTTCTTTTATAACGTAAATATAACGAAGCGTCACTTCGGAAAGAAAATGTGGTAATCAAAATTTTTGTATAAGGTTACGTTTCTATGTAATGCATTATTAATGGCAGATGCCGGTACTCCGATTTTATTTGCAGCAGGTAGTACAGTTGTTTAATGTGATATTAGGTTACTTCTAACATAATATTTACATTAATTCATACCCAATAAAAACTAAGGCTGATTCTTCTATTATTTCAGAGAATGGCTACCACCAGAGCTATTTATCATTTACTAAGACAGCGGCATGCTCTACTTTCTAAGTTTCCAGCATCATCTTACTGTGTTCTACTAAACAATTCTTTAAAAAATAATATCTTTCAAGGAATTCGTTGTTCTAGTAATAAATCTGTTCCAACAAAGACATCTAAGACAAATTCAGAAGTTGGATATATTGATGTATGTATATTAATTATATACAACACTATACAGCCTTTTCACGGTTTTCTCAGATTGAATATCTTTGCATTTTAGGTTGGTTCCGTTAAAGAAAATACTAAAGTAATCTGGTATTCTGTTGTAATATTAATTGGCTTGGGAGTGACTATTGTAATGGGTTATACAATTCTTAAAGAGTTGTTCTCCAATGAAAGTCCAAATGCTGTTTATAATAGAACATTGAAACGTTGCTTGGAAGACACAACCATAGAAAGTATTCTTGGACCACCAATTACAGCCCATGCGAATAACTATCCAGGTCGTCGTGGTCGTCTTAGGTCAGATATAATTTGTATTGAATTTCAATCCATGTCTTTTATATGTAATGACCTGTTACATTTCTAGTTACAGTTACTATGATGGTGATGGCTACACAGGTATGAAAATACAATTTTACATAAAAGGCACTAGGGAGACAGCAACCGTTCAAGCAGATTTAAAAAGTGTAAGTTAATAACTTTTGTTCACTTTTTTATAATATGTTAAAGTCATAATCAATAGTGCAATTGTTATATATTTCTTTTTCTCAGGGAAAGGATGGCGTTTATGAGTATATATATCTGATTGTTCAAGTACAAAATTACGCGCGTACTGTAATTATTTTAGAGGATAATAGAAATGAACTTAAAACCAATGCTTATAATGATAAAGTTGTACAGAATAAGACATTAAACATGTAACACATAATATAAATTCCAAGACTGGGGAAATATTTGATGTATACTATTATACAAATAAAATTCAGTATGTAGCTATCATATCATTGGGGACCTCGTATTTACCATAAGAATAAAATGTAAAGCATAATTCAAAATGACAGGATTTTAGGAAAAATTCTTTGCAAAAGTGAAGTATTATGCAAGATTAACAACCATTTCCTGTCGGTTTCATTTCCACAGAAATATCAAGCCTTCCTTCTTTTCCTTATAGCTGCCTCCTCCAATGAGGAGATGTGCCAGCGCGGTCTTACCCTATACCAGGATACCAGATCAAGCATGAATTCTCCAGAGATCTACAAAAACTACCTGTGTGAAGTTGGCCGTCTAACTTCGCATAGGTTCAAATATTGTGGCCAACTGTAGTCTGTGATATTGGCAACACTGATTCCTCCACTTTAATAATTTCCCCTAGTTTCTACTGGAACGTAAACAACAAAATCAAGAATTCAAACAATTTGAGAGAAAAGAATATTAATATAAGGCATTAAATGAAGACTGCACCGCATCAAAGATTAGTCATGGCTGGTGATCGGGATGTGTAAGTTTCGACTAATTATTGATACCATTATTCGAGCAATTTTGTAAGGAATTATTGTTTATAGGTTAAAAGAGTTACTGCGACGCCGTTTGGTCGAGTGTGGTTGGCGTGATCAAGTAAAGATAATCTGCAAGGAATTGATTAAGGAAAATGGACAGGATATTACATACGATACTTTATTGTCGATGGTCACAAGCAGAGCAAGAAGTCTTGTACCAGATTCTGTAAAGAAGGAACTTTTGCAGAAGATCAAAAATCAATTGATGTCACAAGAAGAGAGCTTGAAGATGTGACGAATTAGTATTAATTTGTACAAAAATTACTTTTTTTATAAATTTGTATGTTCGTGATATTAGTATTTAAGTCCAGCTCATTATAGATAGAAGGTAACAAATCAGTAGAATCTCCACAAAGAGATGACTTAAGCATTAGAAGTAATAAACAATAACCTTCATACTGACTGTTTTATATAAAATTTCATAATGCTGATCTTCAACTATTATTTTTTGTTTGGTTTTCACATAGAGTAGATGATACGATTGATACTTGTATGCAAATAAATCAAAATTATTATTTCTATTATTTTTATTACTCACCTGAATACAATGAGGCATTTTGTACTTATTGTTTAATTAATACTATACAAATAGTACAATATATGTTCGCGTAATACAGTTTATAAACAAGAAATATTTTCATTATATGCTTTTCTCATAAATTTTGAAAGTATTGAAGTATACATGTTTATCTTCTACAAAATATGAATATTTTTGAAAATAACAAATATTTACGTCTCGAGACGAAATATTCAATATCTCAATACGTCCCGCCATATTTTTATAAGTGTGGACATTTTCCTTGCCTTCTAAACACTCTAGCGTTGATATCCGTTACTACTATACCGCAAACGCTTTCATCGTACTCACGTTATTCTACAACAAAGTTATTGTCTGTGGTGTAGCATCTGCTTTCGATAGTATAGACGGTTTTACGAATAAAGTAATAGTTATTTCGGAAAGTAGCTAATTAATAGTTAAAACATGTTGATCAAGGTGAAGGTAAGCCTGAATATCAGTTTGATATATTTCTCAGATATAAATATTAGTGACTTTTAACCATCTCACGCTTTTTGCAGACTCTCACTGGAAAAGAGGTAGGTGTCCAAAAAGCAATCTAAGGGTATGAAGGACCGGTACGGGTATTTAAGTAAATGGTGTAATTACCAGTTTCATTAGGATAGCTTTAAACAAACGTCTCAGCATATAACTTACCAGATATAACTCTTCCAGATTGAAATAGATATAGAACCGACAGATAAGGTTGAAAGGATCAAGGAGCGTGTTGAGGAAAAAGAAGGTATTCCTCCGCAGCAACAGAGATTAATATTTTCTGGTAAACAAATGTACGTCTCATCATTACTGAATAATCTAGGAAAACTAGGGAATATTCTGTGACATATACTAACTACATGATTTTCAGGAACGATGAGAAAACAGCACAAGATTACAAAGTACAAGGTGGTTCCGTCTTACATCTTGTGCTTGCACTAAGAGGAGGTCTGTAGCCTAAATCCATGACGGTCAATTGATTCTTCTCCACCAAAACGTCACGTGCAACGCGGGCAGGTCCCAGACCACAACATACATTTGTATTCAAGCATTATTTAATAAAATAATTTAGTTGTATTTTGGACTCTGGGACTTCTCGGTTCGATGATAGCGACTATTGTGCGTAGCTCGGCTCCATTTCGTCTTGAAGAATCTTCTGCAGATACTACAGTAGGCCGCAGCGTTCATCGCTGGCTCGTGCTTGCATGCAACGTGTCGCAACAGGGCATGCTGCGTCGTGAAAGTGACATCGCACTTTGAACAACGTAGCAACGGCGAATGGATGCTGCGCTGCACTCGAAAATCTCCGATTTCTATAAAATCGACCGAAATCTTTAAAATCTCTCATTCGTCTGGGCGCGCACCGCAATCATGATACGAGGGGGTAGAGTTAATATAAGCATTTTCCGTTTATTTAAAAGAACCAAATTGTGAACCGTGTCGAAGAACCGGGCGTTTTAAAGCGAATATTTTTTCTACTGTTTCTTTACACATCAAATACTCTTTATTTTCACAGCAATGCACTTAGTAACATTTCATTCTTTTTTGTGCGGGACCTACGAGGTGCTTTCTGATACATGGACGGACTAACTGTAAATGAGATCCTCTGGGGTTGTTCAACCCCTTCGCCAACCTATATATTTTAAGTTTCTTTTTCTCTTTGCATTCTTTCAAAAGATCATCGAAAGCTTATCTACCATCATAATAATACACTCACTATCAAGCAAATTCTATACCGTGATTACGTACGACGCACGATTTATCCGTACAAGCGTACAACGTGTTTTTCGCAATACACTTATTATCAAAACGCCTCTAAAGTTTATCACATAAATTTGCACGAATAAGGTAAAGTAAATGACTAGATTAACAACACCTCATCCCCGACATTGTAAACTACGACAAATAAATAAAAGTCGTTCGCAAACTTCGTTACTCTTCTATAATATATTCTTCATAATTCGATCAAGCGAGTAAACATTTTGCAAAATGGCGAAGGGGTTCGTCGAAGAAAAGAGACGGAAGAGAGGAAAAAAAAGAAAAGTAAAAAATAGAAGGATTGCGTAGGAAATAAAAGAGATCGGTAAAAGCCTCTTGATAGCGAAGCAATAAGACTACACCTATTACGTCATGTGTATCACTAACTGTAAGTTAATGCCGTCGCTTCAGCAGTATAATAATAATAATAATAGCAGTCCCTAGATGCTACATGGACTAAAATTCGCGTTCATAGAAGTCGAGTTAGGAGTCGAGTTCCTGTTTAGGGCCGCGATGTCTGCGGATGCTCTTTTGCCATTGCATGTTATGTTTCAAGCGCATATGACGACGCAGGTCGGTTCTACGACTGAGAGTGGTGTGACAGAGGATGCAGGTCGTCTGGTTGCGATGCACTTCGAGGTGCTGGGTCAGCGAAGCAAGGTGCTTGTATACACTTCCACAGAGACTGCACGAAAAACGCCCTGGCCCCTGCACCACCACCTGACCAGTTGTATCGCCAACATGCTTCCGTTTTCGTCCCACCCCCCCTGCAACACATAACATTTTCGTGACCCCAGTCCTCTGGACAGTTCACGGGTCGACCCTTTAACTGTTCAACATTCAATACACTCAAATTACAGTATACAGGGTGTACCATGTCAAACGGTATTCCTTGAACACACATAATTTTTGTCATTCTTTCAGTTAAATTTTCATATACATGGTACACAGTCGTTATAAGAACTTTTTTTTTTTTTTCAAAGAAACTATCTTGAGCAATGACGGTTTCACAGTTCAAGGGTTCGCCGTCTACGTTTCAGCATATACTATGCTATTTCTACTGTAGCTATTCTACTGCAGCAGTCTTGAGCGTGACCTAATGTAACGACTACCCACTGAAATTTCGCACACTGATGTATAATAAAGGAGTAATGGTCGATGACGTAACAGAAATGAAAAATCGGCAACAGATTTTTTTTTTTTTTTCTTGTCTTTGCTCAGGCACTGCCATACAAAAAAGCACGACGAGCGAGGTATAAACGCAACGACACTTAACTTTAGGGAAGGTTCATTCTACATTCACTGCATGTGCTCGTAGTCTTTTTTTTTTCACAGTTGATGAAACTTTTATTCACACATATCTTTTCGCTTACATTGGTTGGTTTTTTTTTTAATTCGCTTTGTTTACGACTTAGCTTCGTGTTTTGTTCTATTTTTTTTCTCTTTCTATCCCGCTTACGACCCCCCCCCCCCGCCCCTCTTCTCCTCACGTTTCTCGTATATATCTCTCACTCTTCTCTCATTCCATACGTAGATATCTTTTTTTCTTTTCTTAATATTCTTTTCGCTTCATTATCCTCGGCCTGTATAAGTCGAAACATGAATTTTTACGTAATGACACATTATACGAATGAGTTTTCAGTTTTTATCATCTCCTTCTTCAACTTCAATCATAAATAATTAACTAAAAGTAATTACACGAATATCTCCCGTGCCACCCACCCCTCCCACCCTGTCTATTATATCGACTAAATTCATTTCGTCTCACACTCCTTTTCAACCAACCCCCCTCCCACATTATTCCCTCCCCCCCCTCTCTTTCTCACGTGGCGATCTTGTACTTATAATCGTATCGTCGCTCTCGAGGAATGTGCACGCTTGGTTCCGCCCAAATTTGTCTACCCTTGCCAGATAATAATTGTTCGCTTAATAAGATTTATTTATACATATATAAATATAGACATAGACATAAACGTGTATATATATATGTATATTATATATATATATTGGTTTTTTTGTGTATACACATAGAGATTCTACCTAGGGTAACTTAATTAGAAAACAAAAAATATATATATAATACATACTTTTATGTATAATAAAACAAAAGTAGTCGGGAGGACCAAAAAAAAAACTAAAATGTGGAATAACTACGCGTGTACATTTTTTTTTTAATTCAAAGGCGCTCTCCGTATACTATTATTTTGGTTTGCTACGCGAATAACGTAAACGCGTATTCTTTTTACATCCCTCGAGATGATCCACTTATAATAAAAATAAACTATCTTTGGCAACTTGTCGTCAATGGTATCAAACGGAAAAAAAAATAATAATTTTTGGTAGGTTATTGCAATAGAAGTCGGATGCTAAGGGCAAGACGAGGCTAATATTGTAAAACGTACTTCCGGTACGATACAGCTTCGAAGAACCTGTGTGAGCCGGACGAGGTTAAAAAGAAAAGAAGAGTCCAGTGGAGCAAGCTAAGTAGTTTAACAGAAGGGAAGAGAAAAAAAAGGTAAAGATAGCAACAAGGTAAAGAAGTTAGAAAAGAGAATCAACGAAAGATTTGACTAAAAGCTTCCAGCAAGGGACGCGGAAGGAGGTTATAAATAAAAAAAAAAAATCTAAAATCTATAATTCGCGTCATACCTCGTTCACGAATCTTTGGCAGTTGTTCGAGACTAGAAAGCAGCACATTCCTACGTAGGGCAATTAAGTACGAACGGAATTGACTAGATAAAATAATTAGCATCTCTGCGCAACGAGCGAGCGTGGATACCCGTACCGAGCATGCATTTGAATACAGGTAAAATATATGTCAATACGGATAGCCGCGCATGCGCGTTATATCTTTGGTTACAAAATGGTGTCATCTCGCGCGCCATATTTCCCTCGGATCCATCGGGATCGATAAATCGTTACCTCTCGTATATCTATGTATGCATGTTTTAAATTTCATTTTCCTTTCTTCTTCTTCTTCTTTCTTTCTCTTTAAATATTTAACGTGTCCTCGGTGTATGTATAATTTATGTATGTATATGTACACGTAGGCTGTATGCATATAGAAATGACTAGGTTGAGAGATTTAAGAAAGAAAACGGCCATGTAGCGCTTCTACACAGGTCGTGATATCCTCATTACGGTTATCGTTATCATCATCATCATCATCATCATCATCATCATCATCATCATCATCGTCATCGTCGTCTCGACAAGGCCTTGCACTAAGGAATTGGACTAGAGGTGATTCTCTCGACGCTGCTCTCACGGATCCGAATGGTCGTATAGGTCGGTCCTGATTCAAGACTCGAAGATCCTGTACTGTGGGCCGCGACGATCGACGAACTGGCAGGCAATGGCGTCGACGTTCTAACGCCGTCGGACATTGGCGTCCCAAAGCCAAGCCAGCCGTGTCGATTCTTTAAGTGACGCTTCATGTGCGTCGTGCGACTCAGCACTTTGTGGCACACGGGACACTGGGTCGTTCCTTTATGCATATTCATATGTTTATACATAGAGTCCCGATTCCAAAATGATTTACCGCAGAGTTTGCAAGAATGCGACGGTTGCTCGATGACCACCGTGCGTGAATCTAGATCAAATAAAGATTCGTTGCTACATATTTTTTGACCTACTATAGACAAATTTGTAAATTTTTTTCTTTTTCTTTTTTTTTTCAATATACTCAACAATCCTCTACTACGTGTCTCTCCATTCATCACAGACTCAGACACAATAAAATATCACACAGTCTCTCGCCTCGATTGAGTACTGAGACGCGACAATTACTCTGACGTTACTTGCTAAGTTCATTTTTACTATGATTTTAGAAAATTTCGTTCACTTTCGTTTTTTAAAAAAAATACTTTTTCATCTTTTTTTTTTCGTCGTCCCGTACATCCATCAACGATACAAAAACGGGGGGAAGTTCATTTATCTCTTACAAGGAGTGTTATTATGTATACATGTATATATAAATTTTCTTTTTTGGTAATATTAACAAAAACAAAAAAGGAAACGGACTTTTCTTTTATCACTCGCTAGAACAGAAATAAAACTTAACACACAGAAAACCAACTCGGTGCACACTCGGAGCGATCATGCTTTGCCGAGCAGGTCGCTCGGTGATCTACACGTACGGCACAGAAGATACGGTGATTTTCATGCACAACGCTTTGTATTGTCATTATTATTATTATAATATTATTATTAATTTTGCTATTTACTATTGTCCTTACGGTCGGGTGATTCATTCGATCTCTAAATAATATTTAGGCACACCGACGCATCAGCGTCTCACACAATACCATTACCTACCCTGACATTTAGTTTGTACTGAATTTGTTTTTCGTTTCTTTTTTTTGTCTGAATTCATATTTATTCTGCCTGTGGTGGTTTTCACTTTTTGTTGATTGCTTTTCTGAACTTTTGGAACATATACCTACTGCTCGCCATCATCACTCTAGTGCAGTGTACCGACAATCAATTTGCATTTCCCTTAAGAACCGAAAGGAACCGGATATGCCTCATTTATACTTCCACACATCCGTATATATGTGTGTATGTACATGTACATACGGAGTCGTAAGAGAAAAAAAAACCTTCATACACTATGCGGAAATTACGACAACGCTGTGAACGTCTCGAGTCGAATCTCTCGATTGAAAAGGAACATGTCATTTTTTATTCACGATTACAATAATGTGGTACAGTGATTCTTGATTTTTGTTTTACTTTCTACATCCACGCTTAGCTTATAACCTTAATACGTATTAAGTCTATCGGGTGCCAAACCCATTGCACGTGAAGGAGCCGATCGTCGGATCGATCCTTGCGATGCGATCGATATCACTCGGGTTAATCGAATCGATCAAAAAAAGAAAATCATAAGAGCGTCGTCGTCTTCGCGAGCGCGCGAATTTGAAATTGTCGCGAAGACCATTTACACCCACATAACCCGAACCCATCCCCCTCCAGAAATAAAAAAAATCTGTACATTCGATAAAAAAAATGGCGGCTTCCGCCACTGAGCACAGGAAGTTACGCGTCTTTCTAAACGTCTTACATTCGTTTCGTCCTCTTCCTTTCTCTTTCCATTAAAGGAAGAATCACGGATCCTTAAAGAACGAGAATACATCGACGTCTGCAACCAAGATGGCGTGCCTATTCTTTTTTCATGCCGATATGTAAGTTCGTCGCCGGCCCCATCGTCCCAGTTACGATTGGACGAACGAAAAAAAAGTGTTCGCGAAGCGTCACAAGGAGGATAGAAATAAAGAAAGTGGAGGATATGAGAGGAGAAATAAAGAAACTTTTTTCGTTTTTGGGACGAAGGGAAATGAAAAAAAAAAGAACGATCAACATAGCCAACCGTGTGTGGGTAACAGAGGGTCCAAAAGAAAGCGAGAGAGGGATAGGGGGAGAGAGAGAGAGAGAAAGATAGAGACAGAATGTACGTGTAGCTTAATGACAGTGAATATGAAGTTTAGGACAAAATGGAGGATTGTCGCTTGGATAGGAACGGACCAAATGTCGTGTGTGTTCTTTTTGTCTCACACGTAGTTTTGAGCACGTTGGCCGCGAAGCTTACTTGATCCCGTGTACGTTTACCATATGGCACCGCATGGTATACTTGCGCGTGAAGACAGCTTGACAAATCGGACAGATCGTGTCGCCCCTGTGTATACTTCGATGATGGGCTAGGGAGTCGCCGCGATTGTAGGTCTTTCCGCAAACATCGCAAATCCACCGACCGCTCTCATCGTGGAGGGGCCGGTACCTTCGCCTGGCATCGTAACCAAAGCTGCTATGAAGTTGACTCCCATGAGTAGGCGATTCGTACATTGGCTCTGCGCACACAATCCAGAGTGTTTTTGTCCCATAGAGATTGAGGGATAATATGGTCCTGCGAGAGAGATAGATAGACAGAGGAGAAGGGCGGGAGAGAGAGAGAGGGGAGGAGAATGAGGCGGAGAGAGAGGTGAGTGAGAAAGAGGGGAAAAATCCTTCCCGTTATCCTAGCATCACCTTAGTTCATTCTGAAGACTTGCGTTGCATTGAACAAAAATTTTTCTTTTACCAATATTCGCTCTTATTCTTTTTCACGAGCATTTATTTTTTTCTTTTTCATTAAAAAAAAAAAAATTATAACGGGCGGAGCAGTGACGTGGACAATGCGTGGGTATGCAAGGGGGTAACACAGTGTGACTCTTGTACTTGTACCATTTGCGAGTAATATTATTCCCATAAAGCGTGAACCAGCTAAGCCTCCAACCATATAAAACCAAGATAGGTATAGGTAAAGAGAGCGACCGTGGGAGTATCTTTTTATTTTATTTAGTAACTTCGTCATCTTCTTTCTTGGCTTTTACTCTCACGTTAATCGAAGTATTATGCTTAGTTACTTTCATTTGGGACGACGAACACGTCGAGCTCGGTCGACAATAATTTTTTTATCATTGTGTAAGGTACTGTTTTTCTTTTTTCTTTTTTAATTTCATTTTTCTTTTCTTTCATTCTACATCATTCTCGTTCAACGCGAATTACGTTCTCTCATTTACCGTTTCCCATATATCACTCTCGATCTCACCTTTAGCACAGACTTTATTCGTCTCTGCGTTTTTCTTTTTCTTTTTTTTTTTTCACGCGCACACACGCACACACATGCTCTCTCGGAAATGCACACTTCTCATTCCCGCCTTAAATAAAAAAAGAAGAACGCACTGATGCGATTGCGCAATTCAAGCAATCACCGTCTATAAACGGCAGCATAATCTAATGTCCCGCTCATACGGAAAATTTTTGCATTTTCTTCGACTCCGATAAGACCGAGTCTCCGTTTTCTTGCGAATTCGTTACTTAAAAAACATCAACCTAGAGGGCTAACGACCGTAAGATTAGTATGTCGAAAATAGGCGCCTAAATTCGTAAGTCTAGACAGACGACTGTCGTGAGGACGCTGTCGCGTTAATTACGTTCTGATAATTGCACAAAGCTTAATTAATTAATACGAACGCCGTAGCTCGCTAGTTAATCGGCACGACGTTATCATCCTGCCCGACAAGAGTATTGCTTGTTAGGATTTAAAAAAAAAAGTACTCGACCGACTCCTGCGACGAGGTTAAATATTTTTTATTACGTGGCTATAATGTTTATATGAAATAACCGTTCGGTTCGCAGCAGAGACAGTGAGAGGGAAATTGCGATAAAGTAAATATGCACAGTGACTTTCTAACCAAGCAACTGGGCCTTAACACGCATGAAAATAATTCAAGAATTTTTGCTGATTAAAGAAAAATCTTTTCTTTTTACACCTCTACCAAATACAGCAGAACTTCGATAACTCGAACTTCCGTAAGTCCAAAAACCTCCGCAAGACTACGAATATTCGAGTTTCCTGATGCTTCGCTTCTGCAAATTGGAAGCCACGATAGATCGAAGCTACGATAACTCGAAGTATAAATCGTTTACCTTGAGGATCGAGTTATCGAAGTTCCCACTGTATCTACAACATAAACGTTTTCCCCTTACTTCGTTCTGCGCGCGATATGCATTTTATTTACATCGTCTTACGATAACTTCGCCTTCGTCATAAACGAAGTATCCATTCGTTTTAATGGGATTAGGAAAGTTAGTGGGGGGGAGTGGGGGTCCAATAAATTATCTCCCTTATTCCTTCACTCTGGCATATGGCACTGCGGGTTACGCGATTTTCCCGTATAAAAAAAAATTATTTCGTATTAGACTATTGAACAAAAATTACCCTCCCCCCCCCCTCCCCCGTCATAAAAATTGCCCGCCTACACTATCATCTACCGTAGTCACATTTCCCGTCAAGATAATTTCAGCATCTCCCGTCGCCGCTATAACAGTCGTCTGAACCACTATATATCCTTGTACATGGATAACGTGCGCACGCAAGGATACGTTACATCAAAAAATACGAATGCGCATTTAAGTATTAAAAACAAAAAAAAGGAGTATATAGCTCGAGCGCGGGAAAGTGATTTACTTTCGAAAATTCAGCTTGGCGTCCACGCTAAACGTGCACTTATGTATGCGTAGCAAGTGCGCTTTCATGTCGTAACTTCGACTGAAGATGCGATGACAAATGGGGCACTTAGTCTGGCCCGTGTGCAAGTCCTTATGCAGGGTCAAGGACATGGGATGCTTGAAACCCTTCCAACAAATTCTACAGCGAAATAACAACTCAGTATCCGAGGAATGAGCGAAATCATCGTCTATCGAGGAGCCCAAGTCCGCGCTCGGACCGCCCTCAGGATCGGCCGCTGGTTCTACAAATAAACAACAAACATCACCTCGATAAGTGTGAGAAAAAATAGTGACGAAACGCGACGGCGGTTGCGGCGGCGGCGGGGCGGCGATATATGTATATATATATATTTTAATTAAAAAAAAAAAAGTGGATGGCATCAAAAGCGTATAAGCTTGGGAATGGAAGCCTGATCAGACAAAAGACATAATACAACACCACTAAGTCAAAAGCGCTAGTCCCGATTTCCAACCAACAGCACGACCCCCCCCCCCCCCCTCCCCCCCATAAGGATATCGATTGGCATCGGCGTAGCTGTCACTGTCACGCTATAGATATATATACTGTCAAACGATATCTCACTATTACGAGAACGATAAGCAATTATAATTTTATCATTGATTTGAGCATCGACAACCTTCCTACAGCACGTATACTATATATTGTACAGAGTGAGGGAGAGGCATTCGCTATTTTTTAAAAATCTTTTTTCTTTTCTTTTAATTTTCACTTTTCTTTCTCACTCTTAAAGGACTATTCGAACAAACGAGACCTGCGTCGACGAGGAGTACCACATACTATGTGAGTGTATGTGTGTGTGTATATATATATATATATAAACGCTGAATTTATTTATAATTATAATTAATAATCTAACGAACGTTAAAGCTCTCGTTGTCACCGAGTATCATCGCCTAGGTCAGTAAAACAATAATACTACTAATATCGTGTTATTTCATATTTCCTACGGGACCAACTACCTTCGTTATATCATTATCACATCGGGAGGCGATCGAACGATTTGAATATGTCAGCGAATGAACTGTCAATGCCGCGTGGAGTTTAAAGTCGGATGAGAGAATAATAATTACGTAATGAAGTTATGTATAACAGCGCGTAACTTTTTACTCTTACGGAATAATCAGTCTGTGTTGGCGAGAGGTTTTCCTCGTTACGATATAATTATTTATTTCTATAGATACTGGTTTTATGATTATACTGGAAGATGGGAGTTGTTATTATTTTTCTTTCATCGGGTTTTTCCCCCGTGATTTTTCTTTTCTTTTTTCTTTTTTTTTTCTAAATAAAATTATCAAACGCAAACACACCTTCGGTAGGCGTCACCGTGTTAATTCTATCAGGCTGCCTGCCAGTAGCACAGCGCGCAAAATCCTCGCCAATCGTCATTGATAATCAACATTTACCTGAAGACATGGGTTCGTGTACCGCAGCGCGTAATGAACGACTTAAAGCAGTTTCATAGCAAAAGAACGAGTCACGCGATAGAAATAATATAAAAAAAAATTAATTACTCCCCTATATTAATGAAGAACGCTCATCGCCGGTAGGATAAGAAGAGTATGGCGAGTCGAGGCACGGCTCGGTAAGATAGTGCCGATGATGATTAATTATTTATCATTATTTTTTTTTTTCCTTTTTTTCTGGGGGGTTCGCACGATCCTGGACATATGTATAATATATATGCATGTGTATATATATATAAAAAAGAGTATGTATAAGGTATTGTACGTATAAAAGTTTTGCTGCTCTCTTATTTTAATTGATTAAGTCGATCAGCGGGCTCTTTTCTTGTGGGTATTGAGTCGACGCTTTACATGGTGGAGGAGGTGGAACAGGAATGCTGTGTACGAGAGAGAAAAGAATAAAAATCTAGTAAAAGGAGTGTGACACAAAAAAAAAATGTTTCGTGATAGTCAATGAAATGAAGATAAAAATTGGAATATGATTTACAGATATTTTCCAAGGGGTTGGTCTCAGGTTGGTGTTAGGGAGGCGGGATGTGCGGAATGGCGCGCATTTCGTGAAACTCCGCGAAACACGGCCATCGGCAGAGGCAGGCATTGCAGAGCCAACATTTGAAGCGCGTCTGCCTGAGCTTTCCACGTGAAGTGAGCACGCCGAGCCGCTTGCAGTGTACACATACTTTCCCGTGACCGTTTGCTTTGCTGAGGCTATGCGGCTGACCAGATACGTACGTAATCCCTCCTGGAGAAAATTGGCCAAATCGTCGGTTAGTGATAATCTCTTAGAAGTTCTTATGTGCACATGCAGGCAACCATTAGTAACTGTGTTGTGTTGTTTTTTTTTTTATATATAGATATACATATTTTTTTGTAAAAATTTCTTTTAATCAAAAAAAGAACGTTTACTTGCTTGCTTTTTTTTTGTCATTCTGTTCAATCCTTGAAACACAGACATGTATTGACAGAGATGCGTATATTTATTTTTGTACTTTATATTTTATTTTTTTTTTGTGTATCCAATTCCCAGCACCAACCCGTAGCCGTAAGCCAGTCTAGTGTCAGCGATCCAATACCCACAATGTAGCATTGCCAGGTGCTAGTTCAATGTGCTCCCCCTATACACACAGGTACACTCTTCCGTAATCTCTCTCTCACTGTGCCCTTCCGACCCTTCTGGCAACCAGACATCTAAATTTTAATAGGTATAAATTAATTTTGTTTGATTTAAATTTCGACTTTTTTCTCTCCTCATCTCCCTCGATCCTGTTTTTTTTTTTTCCGTAAAGGATGCTGCTCTCGCTATTTCTCTTGGCCCTCCTACTCGGTCACTCGGCAGAACCGAATACTCGACCTCGCTTCCGTCGCGAAGGGAAATCTTTTTTCTTTAATTTTCATTATTACAACCCTCGATGGGACCTCGCTGTTACGCGCGATACGTTTGGAAGAATTGATAATAGTTTATTTGAACGATCGATCAAAGAGGAAAATCTAAGAGGTTCTTTTATTATATTAAATTAAGTAATTTTTGTCTCCGACGATTATTTCCCCTCTGCACTCTTGTGTTTTGTTCTTGCAATCGATTCTCGTGTCTTTAATTTATTTTTTCTTTTTATTGCGCACGGCTCGCCGGTTCACAATTTGGTTTTGATTCCGCAATGTCGATCACATTTATTTATATGCACGTTTCTCTACCGTATATGCCTCGGTCTCCGTATTGGATGTGTCTCCTCTCTCTTTTGTTTATTCTTATCAATTACTTACCTAGGGACATTTTATATCAATGATACCCGATTACAGTCGAAAGAAAGAACCTCGTGATAGCATGATGAGAGAAAAAGTTGGTTGGAAAGTACACCAGAGATCGCTTAAACATGCCACTGTCACCATACCACCACCACTACAGAGTCTTTGCATTATTAGTTTGTATATGTATGTAATGATATAGAAAAACGAAATCTCGGTACTTTCGTGGTAATCTATTTTTTTTTTCTTTTCTTTACTTTTCTTTTCATTATCAAAATCCCATACGATTTTGTTCCCTTGATTGTCCTTTAATTTTCGAATATACTTTCGTCGAGAGACTCTGTGATCGTACAAATTTTTTTTTCACAACAAAAAATTTCAAAACAAAGTTCCCACGCCCGTTGCAATAGTCTCTGGACGTGAAACTTCGACAAATGAATAACCGAGCAAAACATACGACGCAGTTTCCCTCGTTTGTCTCATCTGCACAAAAGATAACACGAGTTTCCATTTTTCTGTTCGTTGTCGTAAAATCTTGTTCGTTTTTCAATACGTTCGCTCGCTCTCTTGCTCTCCTTAAGAAAAGACTTGTACCTCCCAAGAGAATGTTTTTGAAGGGTAAGAAAATAATAATAACAATGATGAAAATTAAAAGAAGTATCTCCTCCCGCATAAACGAGAGGATGTGTTGATCGATCCTCTCGTTAAAATTTTCAGGAGCCTCGTGAGGCAGTGCTCTGTTAGTGCGTACGAGTAGTAGAACATAATGGGTGGCTCCGTCCAAGTTATTAAAGGAACATTGCTGATTGTCGGCACACATACAGCACTTGGCAATGCTTACTAATTATCTACAGCTCAACCTACACCCGAGTGCCTGTACCACACGATTACATTCAGAAATCCATGCACGCTTTACACTAAATAGGCATCTTAGGACAGTTGACAGAGTCCAATGATATTGTTGATGGATGAATAAAAGTAGGGAAAGTTATGGATCCTGGTGAGAAGAGGGTGGAGGGGGTAGAAGGTTTGAAAGAAATTTTTTTCTTTTTTTTTTTCCTTTCTTGCATTCAGGGAGTGAAAATCGCCTCGTTGCGTTCACCATTTTTTTTTCCCCCTTTCATATTCGTCGTTTCTATGTACACGCAATTTGCGAAGCTGACCGTAATAATAAATGTGATAAGAGAGCGACGGACGACACTTCTGATAACGAAAGCAAAAACCAATTGTACTGTTATAGATGAGGATCTTAGGAGGAAAGAAGAATAGAGATAGAGATAGAGATAGAAAGAGACAGAAAATGTGAAAAAGAGATGAGAAATAAAGATTATGGAATAAAAAAAAAAGAAAATAGAAGATTGGAGAAAAGCGAAAATAAATGATCGGTCAGATTCGCAAAGTGACAGAGAGTTACACAAGGGATGTTTCCTGGAGTTGAAAACCTGTGTGTTCTTGAGTCAGCGATATATGTAATAACTTCTCACTTGCAGTTAATAAGTTATAATAATTATTGTGCTTATTAACTTACACCGATATAAGCCAAGGCATAATGCTGACTCCGCCTTAACCCAAGAAGTCTTGTACAACTTTTTATGAAATGCGTGTATAAGTAATGCAAAAGCTGCAAAGGCTACTAAGCCGTTATTGTAGATACGACTTTTGATTAATTGATAATATCATTGCTAACTACCCCCTCGAAGTTAATTAAGTCAATAACGAGGAATCATTAGCGTTCCTTACTATTGACGCATCATTTTTAAGTACAGATCTTTTGTACCCCCGATGCACAAGGTTTCTAAAGAATTTTTAGGTTCTCTAATTTTAGCTTCTTTTTTTTTTGTGAACGATCGTTTGAGTAATATTTTTTTTTTTAAATACAAGGCATCGACGGATACAAAATTTTGAGTGCCGTCGAGCCATACTCCCTTTACTTATGTCTTCAATAGTTTTTTTCTCATTGACGCGATCAACGGTGATTTTATAAAGGGATTGGATAATATTCTTGTCGATATTATAAAAAT
Organism: Calameuta idolon; assembly: GCA_030142285.1. NCBI lineage: Eukaryota > Metazoa > Arthropoda > Insecta > Hymenoptera > Cephidae > Calameuta > Calameuta idolon. The sequence goes on along the minus strand of JARQSV010000552.1, from coordinate 92,323 downwards.
AGTAAACACAACGTAACGATGCATTGTAATGTGTGAAAAAAAAGAAAAAGTTTCCAGGAGGTTTTCGGGTTTTTCAAATTTCTTAGGATACGGCATCGACAACAATCAACAACCTGAACTACATTGTTTAAAATTCTATCAGCTGGTTTGTACACTCACCCTGTATAGCGTCCTGCGTTAGTCTCTCGCCTGACGTACTCGGTTTTGACAGTAGGTGACCTTCAAAGAACATGATGATTATAAAGCATATTCTTGGTGTGTATTGTATTTTTGAAAGACTGTAACGAGAATCAAAAAAATATCTTAGTAGAAGAGAGCTTACCTATGTCCTGATGCTTGACATCATGAGGAGTGTCCGACGCTGACTGATTAGCTGAGTAGAATGTCTGACTAATGTCAGGTTTTTGTTCGTGGTCTGGTGTGTTAGATGGTGTCTCGTCAACTCCAATTCGATTGGCAGAGCTTTCCCCAGTGCTTTGTTCCTCGTAACTGCAACTGCTGCCGTCCTGTTCAAGGTACTCAGGCATCTCAAGTTTGAGATTAGGCATTAGTGGGATGATTTCAACCGGGTCGGAGCCCGGTATGTTTTGACCGTCCGTTTTACTATCGCTTTCCTTTGAGGATGAATTCGTCGTGTTCTTTTCTGAATGGCCACTTGAACTCTCCCGACATTTTCGCCTCTTGTTTGGCGGAGTATCCGGCTGCAATTCGACGGAATGAAATTGTGTGGGAGACGCGGGAGACTTTGTGCTCTGATTTCCTGACAATTTTGATGACGTATTTTGCAATTGCACCTCAGGCTCATTGGGAATATCATCCTCCTGAAAAAAAAGCATTTATTCTCATTAGATTAGCAACTTATAGTTCAAAGGATATTACTTAAATTCATTTTTTTAATTGTGCTAACAGCTTGGATGCAAGTTACATACCTCGACAAGACTATCGCTGTCTTTGCCAGTTCCATCTGTTAATCCTTGAACCGCTAAAAGTTCTGCTGTCGTCAAAAAGCTGGCAAGCTGTTCCTGTACTACATTAACCTCGCCTTGATACATAAAGTCGACCAGCGCAGCTAGGTCGTCAAATTTAACATTTCGGAATATGATGACTGGATGCTGGCAAGGATTTTCCTAAATGAGATTACGTTGTATATATCAGAATTTGCTCAATATTTTTTAGCCACTATATGGAAAGACTAAGGAAATACCTTGAACAGATCCCTAAAATATGTGCTACAAGCAGATAAGAGCATCTTGTGTGCTCTAATCCTCTTTCCCTCACAGCTGAGGGTTACATCAACGAGATCCTCGTCTGTGCGCAAAGTGTCAAAAGCACATGTTATGTGTTTCAAATAATTGTTCCACCTTAGAGAAAACTGTTGACTCGAACCCATACTGCCCTTCTGAAAATGCACACGAAGCAGTCTTGTAGAGCGTAACATCATGTTGATATAAAAAATAGTAAGAGTGCACAGTATATCTAATTTCAATCATAACAGTGATATTGCAATAGATTTTTAAGATTATCTAAATTTACTCAAATGCACAAAAATTTATATCCTTATGAAACATATTTGCTTACATTCAATTATGAAACAAAAATGACAAAAAAGAAATAAAGAATATCTATAATCTTAAACAGTCTCATCACTTCTTAAAAATAAAGATCTAATCCATTAATCTTAAGAGTCATCGGTTCGCATGGATCAAGGTATCGGTCCGATTGATAAGACAAAAGTTTTCTCGACAAACATGAATATTGGAACGGTGTGCCTCACCTTCCGGCGAACCGTCCCAAGGGTAAAGGAGCGTCGAGAGTCAGACGGGTCCGACGAGCCGGTGAAATTCGAAGTATCGGAAGCAGTAGACTCAGCTAGTGGTCACTTATACAGTGTGGACGAGTGTCTGTAAACAGTGTAATAAACTTGGGTTTCATGGCACTGCGGCACTGGTCGCCCGATAGACACTCGGTCACTCCGCGTCGTGTTCGCCCGAGAGTTCTCGATCACCCGGCCGCGCTCCCACGGCTGTCTTCGTCGGTTCCTTGTAGAGACGCTTGACCGCCTTTCTTGCACTTTAGCAATTGCGCTTCCCCCACGAGTGACAGCTGGTAGCCATTTTCCTCTAGGAAAACGCGTTAGATGCGCGAAAGAAGCCCCACTTCCTGCACAAGCCACGCGCCCTGCGTAGGCTTCCCCGTCGTGTCGTACAAGCTTTAAGCCGCCTTCTCATGAAACTATTCCATGACACAAGTCAAGTCATAAGTAAGGTAAAACACTATGGTAGGTGCACAGATATGGGGATTGTTATCATCAGTTTCTCTAGCACGACAGGTTACCTGGACATGGCGCAATGTTTTTGTTATATTTAAATAACTAGATTAGATGCAAATGACATATTTTATATAAGCAAGGTAAATGAACGGGAGAACGATAATAAATGAAGAGTATGATTGTATAAAATAGATTTTTTATTCTTGAACATATTAATTAATCAACAGGTTTTAAAAATTTTGGTTTTTTCTGTATAGGTTCTTCTTCTTCTACCTGTACTCTTCGTATGTACTTTTGCCCTCTGCGACTTCGCGATAATGGATTAACATTACGAGATATATGTCTTGCCATTTGCTCATCAGAAATATCTGTCTCTTTTTTCTTCTCAAGCATCACTCTTTTGCTTTCATTTTCAATTTCCATTAGTCTTTCAATATCTGGATTCATACCTTGAAAGCTCAGTCGACCATCGATTAACTTTTCACAGTATGTGAAGCTTGGCTCTATTATAAATTTATCCCTAAAACATAAATAAAGTTTTGCAATACATGGACACACACACAATGATAATAGAATACCTACTTTTCTGATTTCATACGAGTTGTCAACAAGTTCTCAAAATATTCTTCTCCTTCTTCTTGAAATTGTTGTTTTTCCACTTTCTCTTTAGTTCTCTTCATAAACTGCCAAAAAAAAAAACAGAAAAATGTATCGTTTTTTGAAGTGAGTTAACCTCCATCTATTTCCATACCTTCATTTCCAAAATTCCTTTGGACAGTTTTGTCTTACTGTGATCTCGTCCCGTCATATTGCCCAATATTATTCTGTTACTATTATCATACGAACTTTTACAAGAAATATTTTAAATCTACCCAAAAGCACAATTTACCACGACTAGATTATAGATTTACACACTGCACAAATGTACAGTCGAACCCCGCATTTTGATCTACTCAAGACCGGGTGAATACACATATTGAACGGAGAGTCCTCACTCCTTTGGTTAGTTGGTCAAATAGTGAGGCGTTTCAACGAGCCAATCGCAACACTGAAACAACGGAAAAACTAGTTCTGATAGGCTTCTTAAAACGACTTAAGACAATCGTGTTTGACAACGTCTTATGGTCGCCGAAGATACAGTATTTGTTATTTAGTAGCGAAACGATGCACCAACATATAATTTACTTGGTTTTTTCGTGACCACTAAAAATTGGTCCCTCTGGTCCCTCTCATTCGGCGGCAATGTGAGCAAATGCTTGTATATTTACATTACAAGCTCTCTAATACACATTGGAATACATTTGTTTTTTGTATGCTAATACCGCTCATACTGTCATTATAAATGTATTAATGTATTCGAACTTAAAAAAATGTTTAAGGGTAACTTTAAATATATCGTTTATTAAAATATATTAACTCATAACGATTCTATACAACGAATGTAATTTCTAAAAAATAAGTACCAATTCTGTTACAGAACTAATACTCCAAGAGTGATTTGGACGGATACATCTTGACGTATTTCTTTGTATAAATCTTGACTGTTTGCTATGCACAAAAACAAAACAAGGGAAAGAACTTCACCTGGTAGTTCTAGTAGCACCATTAAGTTCCTGACCCTTTGTTTCGACTGGCAAAGCTAAGGTAGCAACAGCAGCACATAGTGCAGCAGCTGCGTAAGTACCCATCGCAGTTGCAATCGACCACTGTAATAATACTTGTGCCACATAAGGTGTAAGCATCGCACCTAATCGCGCCATAGCGCTACAAGCACCGATACCAACGCTACGCAAGTGCGTTGGATAGACTTCCGGCGTGTAAACATAAGCAGCTTGAAAGACTCCAGCGATAAGACCACGTGCTAGAAAGATTCCTATTGTTAAGACTGTCCTGCTCAGGACACAGGCTCTTCCTAGTACACAGACAGTCGCAGCAAACATAACAAGCTGACAGGCCATCGTACGTTTCCGACCGATCTTCTCTATTGCGAAAATCGTAGAAAATATCCCAGGAAACTCGGCCAGTGTTGTCCATAATAAATCCATGTAATCGCTTCGTCCCAGCCGACAATTTAACTGACAATCCGTTTTTGGTAACCGGGCATCCGACCATCCTGCACATTGTTCTGTTGAGGTATCAAACAGTTCTGTAGTCATGAGGACGACGCCGTAATAACAAAAGGCACTGGTCATCCTATAAGATTTCAATTATTTGACGGATAATACTTTGATATTTGCAAAATGTATATTAATATCTTACCAAACGAGCCATAGTAACGCTGATGTTCTGCGCATTTCTGTGCTAAGCAAATCACGTAATCTTCCTCTACTCGTCGGATAAAATCGGTCCAGAACGAGTCTTCCTAAGGGCATCGGTTTTCCATTTTCTCTTGCGACTCTTTCCAAAGTTGTAAATGCTCTGTCGGTACGTCCTGCTGCCATATCGAACATGGCTGATTCGGGAAGCCACTAACATGAGTAAATGAAATATTGATTGCGTTGCAATTTGTTGTCGCCTTAATATGTGAATGGAATAAGCGACGAGAAAGGATTTGCAAAAAAAAATGATAATGGTGCATAAACTCACTGGTGTGATTAAAGCAAATAAAAATAATGGTACTGTAGAAAAGGCCAAAAGCCATCGCCATCCTAGTGTTGGCATTACAGCTAAAGCCAGAGCTACTTCAAAACACGCTCCTAATGCCCAGAAACACTGAAAATGCAAGAAAAATGTTCTATGCTGTTTTTGAAAGAGCCAAAATTATTTGCGCGACTTACATCAAGCAGAACGACACATTTAGCTCTTTGCTTAGTAGGAAGAAATTCTGCGTACAGTGTGACGCTGCAAGAGACAAAACAACACGTTGACAAACTGCAAAAAATGAGTGCACAATGAAAAAAAAAAAATGTTAAGACGCACGATTGCGGTACGCAGCCAATCGCAAAACCGACCAGACCTCGCAGCAAAAGTATCCAAAGGAAATTTGGTGCAAACGAACTCAAAAAACCATAGTAAAAGAGCAAAACTGCACACAATGTTAGAGCTTGTTTGCGGCCATACCGGTCACTCAGATTTCCCCAAAAAGTCGAGCTTAACATCATCCCTAAAAAAACAACCTGAAACAAATTCATTTTTCAAATTTCATATTTTCACTATAGTACAAAAACTTGACCATATTGCAAAATTATGTACCGTAGTAGTTAAAGCTTGTTGATACCGAGTGATACCCCAATCGCAATGAAGTGTTGGACTTAAAATACTAAGTATAGTCATTTCCATACTATCCGCCATCCAACATAATCCCGTGAATAAAGAAAGCTTCACCTGAAACTTTCCAAAACCCAAAGCGTTCACAGCCTGTCCAACAGTGAACGTATCTGAAAATAAAAAAGACACCATAAGAATAATCGACTCATCAAAGCATCCCCATGAAATTCAAAAACTCATGCAAAACGTAAAATCCCACAATAATACATTTGGCGCCCTCCTTTGAATTTCCAGAAATCCGCCATAATCATATAATTTGTGCTACTTCAAATTATGACAATAAAGAACATACCATCCGGTATCACCGCGACGGACGAAAGTTCCATGGGTGGTTCAACGTTGAAAGTATTATTCTGGCACCTTCTAACTCCATTTTGGGCGGTGGTATTTAAATCTGAGCCATGGAACTCCCGGTCCAGTTCTTGGTATGGCTCAGAACACTCCCGTCGTCGATAATCAGCCATAATCACGAAATCGTTTTCACCTTCTTGCCGATTTTAATGCTTTCCGAGTGCCAGTAGACAGCATTATTATTACAGAGGTTGACGCGTTATGGGCGCGATTCCGAATTAGGCAAAGAGGAACGTGACTTCATACTCAGAGCTCTGAGTCGTAACTACTTTCATGTGTTTTCGTGACTTTGACAGCGTCTTGGTTCGCTCATTGTCCGGAACCGAGACCCCGTTAGGTCTGACGATTCAGCCCATCTGCTACTCTTGAGAATTCATACCGTTATGAATTCTAGTCCAACACGTCTTGGGGAAACTTTCATTGCCAACTGAAACAGTTTTGTCAATTTTTTTCATATCCTTCATATATTTTGAATCATACGCCAGTCAAAGGCAGAGAAAATATTTTTACTTGTCAAGAATAATTAAACGTTAAAGGGTCATGAAGAATTGACACTATGAGTACGACAGAAAAGATTTTGAAACTTTCTATAATTTGTTTTAGCATTATAAAATAATATTATCTATTTTATGGATTAAGTTTTTTCTTCTATAGATTTGTAGGATGTGAAAGGATATTAATTCTTTAATTATCCAGTTAGATTATAGATACTTGTTGGTCGCTATAGTTTTTAAAATGGCTGCCACCTGGTAAAACTCCATTACCAATGTTGAAATCTATGTGTACGTCACTGGTAAAACTAGTCGCATTCATGGAAAGTGTCTTAAGGTCATTTTGCGAAGGGATGTTATCGCGGTTTGTTGCTACCGTTGGTTCCTGGTTGTGATCAAAGAGATTTACGGGGTGGGGTGTGACACGGAGAAGATTATAATAATAATCGAAATAAGGGTAAAGTTGTGGAAGATTGTCGCAAATTTCCTAGAGTTTTGGGGGCGACCAAACGCGAACGGAAGAATGACATTCGCAAAATGAGGGACTTTTGTAAAAGTGGAGTCATGTAAAAAAATCAATCGACACGACGTCTGTCGGGCCAGCGACCTTCGTTGTGACGCGCCAAGATGTTTGCGTTTTAACTACAGAAACTTGATAATTGCTCGTCGATTAATTTTCTTCGAGTTTTCACGATTTTCAGCGACAATCAGTTGGTTTCCGACGTTTATACCAGTTGCATTTTATTGAACACCAGTTGCGTTTTCACAGCTGATCTCAAGAAAGAACTGGTACATTTGTTCCGCGCAAATATGAGTGCTGTGGGTAGAAATAAAACGGGTTCCAATGTTCCCTTCAATTCTGTTGGCCATGAAAATAATGGAAATAGTGAAGTTCATGATGAACCGGTTACTCCTGAAATGGTTCTTCGTTTGCCTACTATTACAGATAGTGAGAATTTTTTTGGAGCAACATTTTAAAATTTATTAGTTTTCATTCTCTGGTAGGCGTAACTAATGTTTACCTTTCTTCTAGAATACCTCTGTTCACCCGAGGCCAATATCTATGATATTGACTTTACGAGATTTCAAATAAGAGATCTTGAAACTGGGATGGTTCTCTTTGAAATAGCTAAACCACCTGCTACTGGTTAGTATCAAAATTACATACACCAAGAGAATGCCATTTAACCAAGAGCTTTGGTATAACTACAATTAAAAATTTCATTTAAGCAGAAAGTGATACTAATCAGGAGCCAGAACCCGATGAGGAATCAGGCTGTGAGGATCCTAATACTGGTCGTTTTGTTCGCTACCAATTTACACCACAATTTTTGAAGCTAAAAACAGTTGGAGCCACAGTAGAATTCATGGTTGGTGCAAGACCGGTTAACAAATTCCGTATGATTGAAAGACATTTTTTCCGTGATAAACTACTAAAGACTTTCGATTTCGAGTTTGGATTTTGTATACCTAACAGCAAGAATACTTGCGAGCACATCTATGAATTTCCAGCACTACCAGCGGAACTTGGTAAGCGATTATTCAAGGATTTATTAAAAAATTGGTTGTCCCCCATGATCTCATATATTTTCCAGTATCCGAGATGATTGCAAATCCATTCGAAACGCGATCGGATTCGTTCTACTTCGTGGACGATCGACTGGTTATGCACAACAAAGCTGACTATGCCTACAATGGCGGCCTAGGTCACGAACTCTTCTAATCTGTGATCTTACCGTCATGAAATTGAGCCTCTCGCACAAGCAGCACTCAATCAAGTCAAAGATGGACACGTTGCAAAGTTGTTTGTATTTCACGTCACCATTGCGCGAAATTCTTGTTATAACCTACACGGGCTTAAAAGAAATATATATGTATATATACGTCTGACCGTTTAATCTCGGTTTTGCCGATCTGAGACCTCAAAGTTTTGTTCTCTTTTTGCCACTTACGGGCTCTATGTACAGAATTAAAAGAGCGTTACGACGCTCCCAGCTAAGTTCCTAAAATAATCCTTATCACTGTTTTTCGTCGATGAAGCTTGTCAAAATGTTGAGAAACTCCGCGGGTTTATCTGCATGTACCCAGTGTCCAGCACCGGCTATATAATGAAATCTCGCATTCGGAAATAATTTTCCAATGGCCTCGTGATCTTCGATTCGGACGTAGTCGCTGTCAGCACCACCCAAAAACAGTGTAGGACCATCAAATATTTTGCCGTTGACCTTAGGGAAGACCGCGATATTTTTGGCAAAATTTTTCTCTAGTGCAGGAAGATTTATTCGCCACTTGTACTTTCCAGTCTCAGCTTCCACGAGATTTGTCAGTAAAAACTAAAACAAAAACCGTTAACTTTGCTTGCTTATCTACATCTTCTATTTTATAGTCAATAATAACATTTGGCATACTTGTCTAAGGGGTAGTGATCGTATAGAAGATGACAGTTGCTCATCAACCATTTTTCTTGCTTTGGACAATGATACATTTCCATCCAGCGATACAGACTTCATTGCCTGGAAGATCTTTGTCATGGACAGTAAACTAGGGCTGGTACCCACTGGGGAAAAATCCACAACTACCAATTTTTCGACTAATTCTGGATTATTTAATGCTGTGTACATCATGGTACCACCTCCCATGCTGTGACCCACAAGTACAGCCTTTGGAATTTCTAAATCCTTTAATAAATGCACTACATCTTCAGCCATGGCTGCATATGAGACTTCTGGAGAGTGTGGTGAATCTCCATGATTACGGCCATCTATTGCTATTACCTAGTTAAGTTTATATTATGTATCATCAAACTTTATCACAATTTATTAGATTTTGTGATTTGTTTTTTATTATGTTATAGATGTGCAGAGAAAACTTCAAAGATGAATTAAGCCATGATTTTCTTTTGTATATACACTAAATAAAATTTAATGTAAAAAAATTGAGTGTATACATGTAATTTAATGAATGTACATTCCCTAGAATGTGAATATAGGTATCGGTAGTTACCTTGCAATTAGTTCTTTGATGAATGGCTTTAGCTAATGAATTCCAATTATTTTTAGAGCCAAACAGGCCATGCATTATCAGAATAGGGGGCCTCTTACTGTGATTCTTCTCTTCTTTCGTTGATTCATAGGATACATAGGCTAGTTTCACTGGTGTGGAACTGTTAAATAATGACAGGTTAATTATGTAATTTATATTAAGACTCAAGCAGCCTGTACTTACTAAATAGTTGTTGTATTTAATTCACGGCATGAATAATGATTTCCTAAAGGTAACAATGCTAAACTCTTCCTTGTTAGATGTCTGAGACCTGGTGTTAGTGGAAGCATTTTTAATGAGTGATCCTTTCTGCTGAACTAAACCTTGACTGAGATTCTATTGCAAATTTTTTACTTGATTTTCGATTCAATTTTGATTCGCATCCTGACAGAAATTCAGATTCTAGTATTTTTTAATTGAAAAGGTTATATTCTAAATGGGATAAGTATTCCATTGCTCCAATTTTGAGGACGCAAAGAGACCATGAAATAACCACCCCGATGAATCAATCAATTTCTTGTAGGAGAAAAATTCGGGTAATGCAATACTCTGATTGGTGCATCACAGTATTAAGGAATGTTTATATGAAGCTACACTGCAATTAAAGCCAATGGAAATCTTGCTATAAGTTCCATTGGAATAAAATGTGTGAAAATATTTCCTTCGGCGTATAAAACATTCCTTTATCCAGTTATATTCCAGTCAGCTGACTGCGAGAAGTTAGGTGCACACTGATCTGTCAATACGCCATTGTTTTTGCTGTCGCATTGGGATTTCAACATTTGTTGCAAACTTAGACCTTTCTTTACATTGGTGATATAATTTTTTCGCGAAATTTGCAAGTGAACAATCACCATGGGCATTGTCTGCTCATCTGCACAGGTTAGACCATTTTTTATTAGCTACCGCAAAGAATATATTCTATCTTGTCTAAATCTGAGGTATATTTATGAACTTCATCCTAATATTTCGGAGAAAGACTGAATGCTTATATTCAGAGGAATTACCGATGTTAGTCATGATTATATTTAGACAATGACAGTTAACATACAATTTTTACATGTTGTATTACCATTGAATACATAAATAAGTAAGAATATTAATTCAACATAAATTTTTATTGATTTTTTGATAAGTAATTTTGGATGTCCGTCGCCATTTTTGTTATAAAATTAGAATTCCCGAACATTTATCTTTGTTGTTTTTTAGTCTTTTGTTTACTGGCTTGAATATTGTAATAATTGAAATATTTTTGGATAAAAAAATGAAAAAATTTTATTTTATTTTGAAGACAATGTTTGCATGCCTGCACCGAAATCCAATGAGTCAACATATCTAATTATGATCTTATCTTGAGGTCAATCCTTTTACGAACATCGGCTTTTTTAGCGATTCAACGTAAATAATGTATTTATTTTACTCTGGAACAACAAAATACGATTTTGCTTTTACATAATTGGAAATCTATGCCAAATTTAGAATCTTCAACCCTCGACCTGGGTGCACTCTTGGCATCTATTTGACACTATTGATCTGTTTTCTTCAGATGACATTCCTCTATTTCTCATTATACAGAGCACATTCTAGGAGCATAAAATTTATAGAACTATTTTTAGAATTTTTAGGATTTTGTATATAATAAATTGATATTCTTTCCTTATAGCTTGCCTGCCTTTGTGGCAGTACAGCTTGCAGTTTTTGTTGTTCACAATGTCCGTCATGCCGTAATAGTACAAGTACACGTATCATGTACGCGTTACTCTTATTACTCGGCACTATTGCAGCTTGCATCACTCTTGCTCCAGGTCTTCAAAATGCATTAAAAAAGGTATAAGTGAAGGATAATATATGTATTTATTCTTCTACTGGAAAAAATATGCAAACCATCTTTATTTTTACATTCAGGTTCCATTTTGTGCATCAGATGATAACTATGTTCCTACAACTTTTAAGTTCGATTGTGATTCAGCAGTCGGTTACTTGGCTGTTTATAGAATTTGCTTCATACTGACATTATTCTTTTTCTTAATGTCTATGATGATGATTCGTGTTAGAAACTCCAAGGATCCACGTGCTCCTATACAAAATGGGTGAGAATTACCACCATTGAGTATGATAATGAATTACTGAGACATAATGACATCTGATATTTTGTCTTCAGATTCTGGGCAATTAAATACATGTTAATTATTGGTGGAATTATTGGAGCATTTTTCATTCCCGAAGGGTCTTTTGGTCCTACCTGGATGTATTTTGGAATGATAGGTGGTTTTCTATTTATAATTATTCAATTGATACTCATCGTAGATTTTGCTCATTCCTGGGCTGATGCTTGGGTTGGTAATTATGAAGAAACCGAATCAAAGGGCTGGTGAGTATTGCAAATAACATGCTTGTTAGCAGGATAGTTATTTTCCTTTATTCTAGGTATGCTGCCTTATTAGGAGCAACATTTTTAAACTATGCATTGGCTATTACTGGGGTTGTATTGTTATACGTTTACTTTACACTGGTAGGTATTCAAATGTTTTTAATAATATGAAACGTTTATTATACTGAAAAATATTGTTTTGCAGCCAAATGATTGTGCTCTGAACAAGTTTTTCATTTCATTCAATCTGATTCTCTGCGTTATTGCAAGTGCAGTATCAATTCTACCAAGTGTTCAGGAATATCAACCACGTAGTGGTTTACTGCAGTCTTCCGTTGTCACTCTTTACGTTGTATATCTTACTTGGAGCGGAGTTTCTAACAGTCCAGGTATTTACCAGGCCTTTATTTAACTACGTCCTAAATTACGCAGCAGATACATTGAAATAAATTACTTTAAGATCACGAATGTAATCCTGGACTCCTTGGCATAACAACTGGCAACAGTACTACTACCACCAATACTGCTAGCTTTGATAAGGAAAGCGTAATCGGATTGGTAATTTGGATGTGTTGCGTTTTGTACAGTTCGTTACGCACAGCATCCAAATCCTCCAGGATTACAATGACCGATAACGTTCTGGCGCAGGACAATGGAGCTGGTAAGTATTAACTTTAACTTTCTTTTACTTTTTTCTATTCCATTTATCTTCGCTCTACTAATCTAATACACAAAACTATTATAACTAGCTTAAAAATATATATTCTTTCTACTCACACTGGACTGAGGATATCTTTTTAACTTTTCTTTTACGCAGTCAAGAATCCGGCTGACCAGAATCTTGTCGACAACGAAGGTATGCACACACGAAACATATGCATTTAATTACAGAATATTTGCTAGGCACTCAGTAACTTCGACGATTATCATTCATTGTCGTACCCACGCACGGCATTCACATCATCGTCATTGCACTGTCATAAAAGAATTAAATGGAAGTAGACTAAATTATCTAGAAGAACGTTAGTAAGAAAATCCAATATTATAATGTTAATTGTTCACCTTCATAACGTAGTTAGTGTGTGCCTGCCTTTGCTAGTCTCTTATGATTCACAATTTTTCATATAAAATCGCTTTCACCATTTCTCATTGATTGATACATTTTTCTGTTATTGCACTCCTTTTCGAACATTATCAGATTATGTTTCAGTAGAAGGTCGTAACGGCGATGCCGAGGGTGGAAAAGAGTCCAAGGTCTGGGATAACGAAGAAGACGCAGTTTCTTACAACTGGAGTTTCTTCCACTTCATGTTTGCATTGGCAACATTATATGTGATGATGACATTGACCAATTGGTATAAGTGAGTATAAAGACAATTTTTAATGAAAGCTCAATTTTTTTTCTATGTATATAAAACTAATTCATTCCTTGATTCTTATAGACCAAACTCCGACATAAATTCACTGAACTCCAATTCAGCCTCCATGTGGGTAAAAATCATTTCATCCTGGATGTGTTTATCTCTTTACGTTTGGTCCTTGGTGGCTCCTGCCATTCTATCCGATCGGGACTTTTCTTGAACGCCAGACCTTTTAAGTGGGAGGTAATCAGACTCGAATATATAACAATATTGATATAATAAGCATTAGAGATAAATTGATAAGAATAATATTTGATCACCAATTGGGTTGTTCTACTAAGAAATCCTTGCGTCATGCTGCGAGTAATGATAATTGGACTTGTACCGGTAATGCATTTACATATAAACTGTGTAGAATAATTATGTATGATATTCTTTCCCGTCATTTCTTTTTCTCATTTGCCAATCGATTAGCGATTCGACTCTTCACAATGTCCATCGTAAAGTATTTACTTTCAAAAGTAAAAAGTTAAACAGTCGTATAAGAATATTTATATATATAAAATTATATAAAAATTAGATGTAGTAAATACTATACCACTATGTGTAATCTATTAGTAGAATTTAATTTTCTTGGCACTCGCGTCTTCTTCTCTTTATTCCTAATATCTTTCTTTTGTTCCTTTTTTGCTTTCAGTTCGGCGCAACCGTTCTCTATGGCCGCGTTAACCACTTAACCTGGCATTTAATCGGCAGTAGCGCGGATCCAAACCGTTGTAACAGCAAAGAAATTTTAAGCAAAAAGTAAGCTGGTACGTCTTCTAAACGTGCAAAACAATTGTGGCCCGCAGATAGCTGAACGTCTCGGAAACGCGATTCCCGGTTAAGTGGTTAAACAATGAAAGAAAGTAAGTAACACATACGTATAGTCGTGCGTATTAGATATAGCCTTAAGATCGCTAGTAAATATATACTATATATTATACAATACATACATGTGTATTCGACATATATATGTGTGTATGTTTTCTTGAACCGGTACAATCTATCGAATCGGATTCATTGATTAAAGTTTACGACTGCTTTTATGTCTGATAAAAATATTGATTGGCAATAGCAATGAATTATTACACATTATACAGTCAACTCTCTGTATAAGCACGCTGCTTATAATCGCGTTTTTCCTTATTTGTAAAGGTAGTCATGTACCTACTCTTCATCTAGTAAGCAGTCGTGGGGGTAGGACGTGTAATTTTTGTGAAGCGGTGAGAACTTTTTATACAATTACGTTTCAGCCCCAAGCGTGCAATTATACAGAGAGTTGACTGTTGTACAGTCGTGTTCCTCAGCAGTTCGACATTGGGAACCGATAACCCCTCAATAATCTGCATTCCTAGCTAGTCATAAGGGAGAACGTCAAGAGACTATCGAGTGGTCAAGCTATGGGAAATTTTCATATTATTGACGAGTCCGGACTATTCAGAGATGAACTGTCGAAGGACCCGACTGTACGTACTTATGTATAGATTAGGGCTATGTGTATATATTTTTATAGAGATTACTCCTCTTTCTATTCTACTCTTGTGATAGATACACAGAGTGCGTAATTGAAATTACATAGCGAGGACATGTACCAATAAAGTGTAACCCACTGCAGAGGAAATAAAAACAGTAAAAACATATTTATTCATCTCTCGTGCTTACATCTTGTCCGCAGTCTAACATATTCTGTACTATTTATTTATTCATCCAGTTGACTCAAATAAATAATAATAAGAACCAGCCAGGCGGGATTAGTTAGGCATCTTTGTGGCGTTACGAACATTGCATATGTAAAAAGAAAATAGAATAAACAAGATAAAAAAAAAACAAAATTATTTACAGTGAGCACACAGGCAAAAGGTGAAATTTTCTATAAATATGCTCTCGGCTCTCATATACATTGTATATGATGGCAAGCAACGGTATTTCACAGACTATTTACAAGTTTAAGGCTCTTTCTTTCAGTATTAAGCCTTGCGCGGACTCAAAGAGCCCCTTCTGTTTAATCGGACTTGACTGCCGTATTCTTTGATTTCTTCAGAAAATAATTTTTGATGTTCTGGAACGGCGTGTCGAACAGCAACGTTAATATCACCGACGTGATTATGATCCAGAGAAACTCCGTGACATTGAACTGTCAAAATGAAAATTAAACAGTTATGTAAATTTTGTCTAAGTTAGATATTAAGATTTTTTTGTTTATTTTTAAGCCAGTAACTCACCAGCATCCTAAAGAATTCATAGTGCTCGGCACTGCGCGTCTGACCGACGTTGTAAAAGAAAACCGGAAATTGCGTCAAGTAAACAGCATAGCTCAGACGCGTCGATACTAAAAATCCACGCCAGGCAAATAATCTGGTAAGCCAGTCTACAAAAAAGTACAGAAAATGTGTCTTGTCATTTGAAGGCAGCGTCATTCTTAATTGTCATTTTTTTGTAATGATCTTGTATTACCATTGGTATTTCCTGTATGCGCCAAAAATGCCATCCAGGCAAATAAAGCGCACCAGCCTATTGGAGCGAATGCATTGTACGTTGCAGCATGGGTTGGATTGTAAATATAATCGATGGAGCCCATTTTGGCAGGACCAATAAATGCACCGATAAACATCAAACTGCTGACTATCCATCCGATATTGATAACAGTCTGTGATTAGAGGCAAAATAAATTGTTAAAAGTTGATCTTAGTCATGTGAATCTCTTAATGTGTCATTTCCTTATTCAGTGATACTTACTCCGCTAAGCTTGTAACCTTTTGGACAATTTCTGAGCAAGTATCCCACTAAAATTCCCATAATATAAACCGTTAATCTGTGCGTTGGCAAGATGTACGATAAATTCGCCGTATCGAACAGCTGCCTTATCCTAAATAATATATAGGACTTGTAATTAAATGTATTAGGGTAATTATACCTTAATTAAAAAATACCAATAAATAATGACTCACGAAGTACCGAAGAACACGTAATTGTTCAAACGCTTAAAATACGTAACGTAATAACGTAAAACAGTAGAAGCTATCGCCACAGCGCCTAGTATGGCAGCACCGATCTTAGGCTTCTTCCACAACAATATTATCATCAACGGCGATAAAGCGAACAATTGAGTATCGATACCCAAGTGATGTGTGTGCGTCAAACACTGAAAGAAACGTACAAGTAATATTCTCTTTCGATCCTCCCCCTTCCCATAAAAAATTCAATTTGTAATTCAAAAGATTCTCGACAATTACCATATTTTCAAATCCAAAGTAGTTATGAATGAATAAGAAATTTCTCCACCATGTTTTCTTGCATATGTCAGCATGATGAGTTACAACGAGATTCCATTGAGGACCCGACCCAATAAACGGCATTATATATGTACAAAACAGTATAAGGGCTGCCAAAGTCGGTACCAATCTACAAATAATTCAAATAATTATTATTGCCCACTTTATTGGTAATACGAATTTATCATTAACTTACCTGAGCAATCTCGATAGATACTCATTACGAATATTGAGCTTATTATGTTTGTTAAGTCTACCGACAAACGAATAAGTCGTTAACAGGCCAGACAACATAATAAACGGATCCGTATATAAACTAGCTGCTCTTCCAATTACGGTCCACGGCTTACCCAGGTACTGAAACATTAAAGTTTCTTCTCTTTTGTCTTCATCTTCAAAGTAACTCGTTAAATTGAAATATTACTAAATAACGTCCTCCAGTAGAATAAAGCAGCAAAAGAAAGTCTTAGGTTTAAACAAACCTCGGCCATGTCAGTCCTATTCATATAAGGATTGAAAAACAGCGCCATACACTTGTGAGCGACAATTAACATCAGGGCATTCAGTGCTCTGACTCCGTGAAGTGTGGCAATGTCGCCATCAGCCCTTTCGAATGAAATCAACTTCTTGAAATTTCTCTTTAGTGAAAATGACAGTAGAATCTCATTGTTATTCAGTGCATAATGATCGCAGAGGGCTGCGACAATAGACATCGTTATCACACCGGCGAAAAGGAGTCTGTAAGTATTTATACAAATTATTTATTGCACTATCAAATCACCCAATTTAATCAGCGTTTCACTATTACCCAACGATTATCGTCGACGTTGGCAATGGCTCGATCCTTCTAACCTGACACATCTCCTGATCCACCTGAACTGTAATCTTCAATCCAGTTTGCGCTGTGTGTTTGGCTAAAGTCTGTCTTAGTGACATTTCGACGTCGCGATGTGAACAGGCCGCAGGCGTGCATATAGCCCAGTTTACGGTGCTAAATCGTGGTACGCGGTGTCCAGGCTGAAATAAATAATCAAAAGTTTAGTTATCCGAATTAAATTACGTTAAGCGATGCCGTTGCCGTATCCTAGCGAATATATAAGAACAATCCAGCAGCCAATCGTTACTGATCCACCGATAGATACAACAAATCAGTAAGGACCCCATTATTAGCCCGCTCTTAGGTGTTTTTTGGTTATCTTTACGAGGAAACGATTATTTGAAATATTTTTTAATATTTCATCAAATCTTATATAATTATAGGCATTCGCTTTTTGTATTAACCGTTATTTTCACGAATGTCAATAAAATGCCAAATTTATCTATACTAATTTTATATTCATCTACCGAACATTTAAATAGAAGACAGTTACAGATATACGTATAGGTGATATTTTAAATTTATACAATCCTCGTAAACTCGTCCCGGCCTGACTAACCACTGAAAAAGATATACTGATCATCGTCAAGATGTAAGTCTCCTTTTTATTAATAAGATTCGTAGGAGTATTACTGAATTAAATTGTACGTATTCAAATTGAGATACACGTGTCGATAAGTATACATATATTATTACTCGATACTTGAATATTTAGCAATCCTAGATATTTGTAGACAAAGGTTTGCGAATGATGATTGGTCATTTTGATCGATCGATTCATTAAATAATCATCACTGTGGTTCAGATACCTTTCACTGTGTATATTATTTCCTTTTTAATTATGCTAATCAGGGAAAGATTAATAGCCAATTGATACGTTCGACCGGTCACGTAGTACCTAAAACTAATATGGGGGATTCTTTCAAATCACGTGAGATCGTTATTCCCAATCTATAGATTCCGGAAATAGCCTGACGTCATTGGTCTCTAATAAAGTACTGTTAGGAGAAATCATTGATCTTCAAAGACAAATGATTATTATACTAATCGTATTGTTATGTTTTTTACGTAAGAGTAAAAAAATTAATACATATCGTTATATATATATTCAATATTGTGGTTCCCTAGTATTTTTATAAAAGTTGAATACGCAGTGATTAGATATGTTTTTGTTTAATCAAATGAACATTATTTTTCATTACACAATCCAAGATTAGTATCAGTCCTGAGTCGTTGATTTTGTAAAAACGTTTTTAATCGTTACAATAAAGATTTCATCTATTGATCATGTAAAAAAAAATCATTGACAGCATATAATAAGATTTCCTTAACAATAATATCAGCAATAGGGACAGACTTTATAGTTTCTTCATATAGCATTTACATGTGTCTATACAACGTAATAATGCGATTGCGTATCGATCGTAAATTGCTTTCTAATATTATTTTTTGCACTAACAAATAAGGAGTGGTCTGTAAATTACGAACGAATATGGTTTAATAAAAGAAATTGGGTCAAAGACAGAATTTTTTTACCCATATCAATGTCACTTGTATTACACTTGAATTACTCGTTGACAAAAAAGCAAATAATCATATCTCACAGGACCGAACCTAAAATGGACGCTATTTTTATTATTAAGTCTTATTCGCTCACGTTTAAATATACTAAAAAAAATATATAAAAAAATCATTGCCTAGTGATCATTTTTATTGCATACGAAAAGTTTCTTATAAGAAATCGTGACACGACTGCAATACGTCGTATGGCGCATATGCCAAGTAGACGTTAACAAAATCGATGATTTTATTGTTTTCAAATGATTTTTCGTCAAACCCAGAATCGATGACTAGCAAGCGGGTGATTCCCGGAGACAAAAAACAAGCAATGACAAATACAAGACACATACAGAATAGAAATTACTTGCGAATCAACGCTGTAACGCAAAATCAAACTGTGTTCTCAAATCCGATTATTTATTCCACACGCGTTTATCATTATGTTGATAAATTCTTGACTCCTTTGTTGTCTGATCCGATGCTCGTCGGGATTCAGAAACGAGTCAGACTGTCGTCTAGGTTATAATATATTCGTGGGATCGATGAAAGCCAAAAATAGCAGCACGCCTGGCATAAACAGCATCCCAGAATAAAAAAGTGACTCAGAAATTTTGTTTTCCGATTAATTAAAAAATTTACATTTTATACCTACTTCACGTAGTAAGTATTGATATACTTAAATATTTTTTACAATCAAAATTTTAACCAATGGGATCCATGGAGACATCTTAAACGTCAGACTACGTCATCGGACGAGAATTTACGCTATTAATTTCTTTTACGTATAATTAATATACATATCGCAAGACATAAGAGTTATGACTTTTACGAGTAACATTGGTTACGTGACTTAGTAATTGATTTAATGTAATTTGTAATTTGAATTTTTTTTGTTCATTTCTCAACTATTAGTAATGCGTAACTTACGTCTGACATGTTACTACGAAATGCGTAGTGGGAATGGAGAAGTCTGTGCAGGTGAACTAAATCAGGCCGCGATCGATCGATGTCCAATTGCAAATAAGCCAAGCAATATTTTCCTCGAATTCCGTCGCTACCTTTGACCCCGACGCACTCGTCGAAATCGCCCAACTGATTGACGTTTCCATTGAGAAGACCCGAAGGAATCTTGGCTGTGGCATCGTACACTGTGAATAATGATTTTTCGAAAATCAATAAAGTTTACATACCTATGTATCGATTGGCTGTATCGAGCACAGATGAATTATTATAGTGCATGCCAATTTTTTATTTTACAAGTAAAATTATTCGTCTGTCTCTGCTGACGTAAAAAAGATCACCTAGGGTACTCGATTTATTCGGATATAAAAAATGTATTCAGCATTTTTCTGCCGCGCTTTGCGATCTTAAGATTTTAATACACTTGATTAGTCACGTATCATTTTTTCATTTGCGTAAACTGCTAATCGTAGGAATCAATGACGGAGAGACATTTTATTAGCGGCTTTGAATTTCGAATTTTGTTTAATTCCTTTGATTAATGCGCGATAATCTTTTCTTTCATTCATAAGAGAAATCGTGACACTTCAAAGTCAGCGGCCTTATCTCTGAGACCACGTGTTGGCCAATTATGAATACACCTTTAGTCTTTTTCATTAATTACACGCAAAGTATTTTAATTATGACGTATAACGATTCAAAAAATTTATCTCAAAGTTATTTATTTTTCACAATGGACTGAGAGGAAAAAATTAATTTTATTACAATTAATTTTGTGAAAACTATAACAATCGCGTGTTGTACCTAACCTTGTTATTTAATCGAATCTCATGAAAATAATTGTCTTTGATACTTCTTATAAAACATTGTGATTCTTTTATCGTAATTAACATTTATATTGAATTATTACTCTCAAGGGCTCTTACGAAGTTCTTGAAGTAAAAAAAAAAAATGTTTTATGCAAATTCGAAAATCCTGTACTTCCTGCATTCGATCATATGCTAATGATTACAAAGTAATTATTAATATTGTTACGTCATTAGCTTCCAGTGCTTTTCCTGACACTCCTATAAAACTGTTCCCTTGAATTCGTAATATAGGAATTTTCAAAATTCACTCACTCTTCAAAGCCCACAATGTGAATTTTGAAAGTTCCCGCTGAAATATGTCCGACTGTCTTTTGCACTCAGAACTCACTGAGCCAGCACCGGGTTCGTAGGCAGGTACAACCTGCAGCAGCCGTCGAGCCTCGCGATCAATTTCCGTTCGAAAGTTTTCTGAAAACAAGAGGAAAAGCGTGAGATAGAATTTTCAAAAACATCCCGTCCATTAATTTTCATCAGTAATACCAGAAGCAAAGTCACCAGTTGGTAAACATGCCTGAGCGTCCATGTCGCAATTACGGATACAATCAAAAGTGAAGGTAATTTTTCGTGGAAAGTGACAAAATTAATAAGTTCAACAACGACCCACGACAGCCATTACAATACGTGAGTGCATTAAAAACAGCCTAATAGATAAAATATCAAAAAATGGCATAAAACCGGAAGATAAGGCAGTATACTATAACAATTTGAATCTTAAAATCTGCACAGATCAATCAGCACTTACGTAACGCGTGCGCACGCTTAATAATAACATACGGTAGCCGTTTGAATCTGCACCGAAAAAAATATTTGAAAAGGAAAAAAAAAAAATTTCTCTCAAGAAAATACAAAAAAAATTCAATAAAGTCAATGTCTAATATAAAACTCAAGTCGTGTCCTCACGGCAGCATTGAACTCCGTGTTTACTTACACTTTCACCTTAAGCCTTAAGGCAATGCGAAACGCAACGGAATCGCGCCTGGTAACGCGTACGGCATAGGAATCGCAATCGCGAATACTAAACTCGCCTATGTATTCCAACAGTCTATAACCACGTACGTATTAGACGGTCGCGCAGCTCGTCCATAGAAGCGCGTGTCTCCAGCCGGTTTCTCGTATAGATATTTTCTAAATGGAATCGAGAAAATTTCATTGGAAGAACGGAATGCGTTGCTGCCGTCAGGATAGCAAACACAAGATAATAGTCATGTGGAAACATCGAGTAACCCAAGAACTATTGGCTGTTATTGTCGATTTCGAAATCGGTCAAATTCCTCGGTGCAACTTTTTTTCTTTTCTATAGGTTTTAGCAGTAACGCCCTCCAGAAACATCATCTGCCAGAACTGTCGATGATTAAACAAATTGTAGCCTGAGGTCATTTTTTTTTTTTCCTTTTTCGATCCGGCAAACCGACTGCAACCAAGGTCTCGATTCATTGACCCAGCCCACGATGACCTTCGACCATTACCGTCTTTGGTAGCTAAGTAAACCAGTTGTATAACACCCATAACTGTTTACTTTCGTTTCGCTCACGAACCCTGTCGGCTATTCACTCCTTCGGGCCTCAATGTTGCAACGATGCATATTCTCGCGCGTCCACTTTTAAACAAGCCACACGAAACGTGCTGAGTATCGTGCCTTTTATTTGTCACAGGCGACACTATACATTTTACTGTGTACCGTACGAAGTTCGTAATTCGTATTTTTTATTTTCAATATCCATCCGTCACTCGAGTGTATCATTTGCGTATATACTCGAGTCAGAAGAGCTACTTACCGGAAGTGTGTATGCTTAAGACATTTTTGAACTTTATCTCTTAAAGAGTCTAAAAGAAAAATATTGCCAAGTCATTCGACTGAATTAGGTAAAACTACGCACGCGACTAGATGCATAGTTGCACACTTAAAATCACTGTATGCTTTGAGTGCACAGATCGCATTAATCACATACTTATGACTAATTGAGTATGTGTGCTTTACCAATTTTCAAACCGTCAACCACGCGTCTACTTATAGGTGCGTCAAAAAAATCATTGCCAAGTGATTCAACCGAAGTTTACAGAACTACCCACGTGACTCGAGAATCATGTCTTTTTAGTGTGCAAAAGTTGCTAACTAATTACATTTGGAGGCAAGTTTTTTTTTTTCAACTACTGTACTGATTATATATACATATGTATGGTAGGATTACAGTACACGTTTTGAATGTTCGTTTCAGTTCTTTCATACCGGACATGGACCGTTTCCGTGTGTGCGTATTAACTGCAGCGAAGAGAAAGACCAAAAAGTCAATGTCACGTTTCTTAACTTCGCGTACTGATTTCCTGCTGTAACTATTATTATGATTCTTAACCTATCGTTAAATCAAATTTAGCCAATCAAATGTAACCTCGAAATATTTCTTCACTCCAGCCTTTAAATCTTTGGTGTAACAAACCGTACCTATTCGATGCCACGCGAACCTTTTAAATTGTATCTTCAAGGCAATCTTCCATAATTCACTAATTGATGGGTTTTTTTTTGTACTAAACCATTTTTACGGCTTGTACCGACAGCGAACGACTGTGTCCTTGAGAACGACGTGCTTGTTCGCGTAGAGCCTAGTTGAGAAAAATAAAACTTGATTACATGACGTAATATCGAAAGTAGTCCTGCTGTACTGCACCCTGTTCACATCGATGCTCTCAGCCCTTCTATGCAGTGGCATGTGACGTGAATGGCAGCGAATTCAAGAAAAAAGAAATACTGACGGCGATTGACCTTAATCTAGCCAGGTGTGTACAGGCACTACGCTCGCTATTTAATTTTGCATAATAAGCTCATGACATTATGTGTTAATCGTTACGCCTGTAATAAAAGATCCGTTTAAGATTGCGCAACTCGCAGAATCCAGTTATAATCTTGGGCGGTTAGACTAATGTGACAACTTTTCGAACCACGCGATTCGTACAAGATCACTGGTAACATTGACATTGTCAATTATTGGAATTTTTAATATTTACAATTTCTCATCTAGCGGTTACACGTTATGTCTGATTATAATTCGTGGATTGTGTATTAAAAAAAAAGTGTATTTAAATCAGCATTGCGTAATTGGTAAACCTTTTTTTTTCGAAAATATGATAATCTTCACTACATTTGGCTAAAAGCTTTCATAAGTGTCGAAGGCTGGGTATTATTTTAGTCCGACCAGGTGTGCTGGATTTTCTGAATGAACCGAAGAAAAAAATTACCCAAATAAAATAAAAAACTTATTCATCTTTCGGATAATAGTATATGCATATATTATGCCATTGTGGAGAAAAAAATTTACTCCTACGCTGTCACGTGTTATGTAACAATCGTATTCCAGTTGTGCTAGGAAACTTTTTTTTTATTTTCTCTTCTTCGTATTCGGGATTCACTTTTTTGAACGGTCAATTGGTATACGTGTAACCGATGTCGGGGATAACACGGAAACGTTAATTGAGTAATCGGCGACTGTAGTTTGACTGTTACGATGTGGTAATTTTATTGACGGAATCGTTATGTATTATATATTTTTTTTAACCGGCAGTGTACACAATAGCATCGTTATGATAACTATCACGTCTATCGAGAAATTACGGTAAATTTTTTTTTTCGTCATTTTGGTATTACTTAACAATATTGTACTTTTAATGCGGGCCACGCAGAATGAGGAAGTAGGTCGCGAAATGAACGTGTTTGAATACAATTGTGGAACACTATATATATATATATATCTATTGTATTTGCACATATACGTACGTATGGTGTTTTAAGGAGAAAAAATTGAAATTGAAGATCCATACGAATTCTTTGCTATTTAAAGGTTTTTATATTCCAATAAATTACATACTCGTATCGAACTCACCGTAGTACGGATTAGTCCAGGAAATTTCGGGTGGATCAATTCTCCATTCCTGATCAGCAGCGTTCTTCGTCAATTCTGTATGATTCTGTAAATTACTGACGAGTTCCACAAACGTGAAGTTCTCCGAGGATTCGGTTTTATTTTGCGCGAGGACACGCAGGATCTCTTCCTCCTTTATGGTATTCAGTCCAGTCGTTAAAATTTCCACGGTTTTACTAGCCTGCGAGAAACTTATCGCGCACAGCGCGATCCACCCTAATGCGACGATCATTTCGGAAATCGTTTTCCAAAATGATTGAAAATTTCCAAATGGATATCTGTTCGACTATTACACAATGCAAAACTGATAGTGTGTCCCGTAGTAGAACAAAAAAAATATAAAAATAGTACAACCTAATCCTTTCGAAATTTGATATATTGCGAGGAGGAAATTTTCAAAATTCACGTTTCCACCAATCTTTTTATTGCCCTTACGATCAATAGACTAGGCGCACTAATCGACAGACATGTCAAAGTGTTCGCGACTTCTATTTCAACGTGCGTATGGCAAACGAGTGACCAAGGCTCGAACGACGTCCGTCAGACATTCGGAGTTTCGTCGTGCAGCAGGATTTTAAGGGGGGTGACTTCCCCTCCCACTGCTAGTTGTACGCAGTTTGAATTAAAGAAAAAAGATAAAGGAAGGAAAAATAAAAACGTCACGCACGCAACTACCGTGAAGATAATTACGAGCTACTGTTGCTTTTAAGGAATTTGCGGTATTTTAAAAACCCCGCCATAATTTTTCCTTGACAGATAAGCTAACGATCGATACTAATTGTAAGTTCATTGACATTATGACGTATCCAATAGCACTGTGACTCTTTATGAGTTGCATAAGATTCATAACAGTTAAACTATTGTCGAAAATTTAATTAAAGTTTATTATACAAAAATTAAGGTTATTTAATAAATTTTTAACAACTTAACACATCACTGTGCCAAGATAATGTATATGTGTATCTGTTAATGGTAGTTATGAGGAGTTTTGTATTTTATGAGGACAGTCCTGATATCAGTTTTATATATAATATGTACTAGAGGAACATAAAGCGAGGCTCACGACGAAATTTTGAAAATTTTTACACTGCAAGACTTCCGGAGTCACGATGGGTTTAGAAATGGTTAGACGTGGTTAAGATGGCTTAGAACCTCAATGTTGTTTCCCAAGGTTAAGCTTTTTTCTTGACATTTCAATGTGCCGTTGTGAATGTCGCTTAATCGGTAATGTCCTCGCAAATGTTCATTGACAGGCTTATATATGCATATATATTTTTATAGTAAGATAATAAGCTGAAGGTTGTGCTGATCTGTTATAAGCAGTGCGTAAGAATAAATATACGTAGGATATATATACCTATATATAGGCAAATAAAAATATATTGAGATTGAACTTTCTCGTGCTAAATTGACGTTTCAAAATTCATCGAAAGGACATTAAAAAAAAAAAAGTGGAACTTTGGTCGAACCGGATTTGATCATGAACCTTAGTCAATGCCCAGTCCCGCTGATTCGGCGACTTCATGGGAATTCCCAAGCGAGGAAGAGTTAACCGACTCATTACGATGATTCTGTTAATGATGCGAAAGGCGGTACGCAAATTTTTTTATAGCTTCCGTGTACCCAATACTATATGCGATTTTCTAGTAAAGACGAATAGTTAATTTTCTTAAGTTGGTTCTATATGGTTCAGCCTGGGTTTCGTCAGTTCATTAAATACAAATTAAGCCTCATTTCAGTTTTGATAAAGAAACGCGTCACTCGATTTCATAGATCTACATGTCATCCATCATTGTACACAAGAACCGCAGCTTACACTGTGCTGTAGTCATTTGCATTTACAATTCACACATTGAATATCATTACCCAATTACGAAATGATTGCTATACGTCGCCCTAATCCTATAACTGAGGTCAAAGTTCATCCGAACGTAATAATGATTAATTATCAAAATTTAAGATCGTCCTTGTTCAATAATCAGAAAATAATTTTACAATTCTAAAATGAAATTTCATAATTAAATTATATACATAGCCTCGCACTGACTTACAGCCACTAGGCTATTTATTGTATCAAGGTAAGCGATCATAATTTTTTTATTTCAAAATCTTACCTCATCATCATGATTTTTTAATATGTCCAACACCTACGCACAGATACACGAAATGCATGTTATTTTCTCGTAGTCATTTGATGCGCTCCAAATTTTGAAATTTTTAAAAACCAATGACCGAGAATGACTCGAGAAGATTTTTTTAATTAATAGCGTACAGCACTGTCATTCCACGTAATAACAATGACAACGTGTACAATTATTTTTGAACTAATTTCAATATCGTGCTGATGCGTTCAATGAAAAAGTGCATAAATGAAATAATAAATAAAGATAAGCACATAAAAAAATGGTATACGGTAAAATAATAATCTATCGATACACACAGAGCAAAAATATCACGCAAAAAAGAGTCATAAAGAGAATCCCTCGGGGGCTGGTGAGCATTGTGAATGAACCTGTAGATCATCGATCGAAGCGTTTCTTCTGTTGCAATGAAAAGTGCATTGCAAAATGTACTAGCACATTGACATGTTTTTAATGGGTTTCGCACTACACAGAGCTGCCCCCTGTATTGTTAGTGAAATGTCATCAGTCATCAGGCTAGGAAGGAAGATGTTGTAAGATCGAAACCGGTATACGAGTAATCCAAGTATTTTTTTTTCGATCATTAATTAACACACAAAGCCTAATTAAAACTAACGATTAAATGACGTTCTCGTTACAATTGTAATAGGCGCCGATTTTAAATACAAAATGACTTAAGGACTATTTGCGAAGTGAAAAATTTTTTATACGATGCTTTCTAATAAACGTTTTTCCGAAAGCTAGAAACGCCTATCGATATGAATATTTAAATATAAATGAGTATTCGATTAATCGATTAATTGCAAAGAATCAATCTAATCTATTCATTATTAGTGACAGTCTTCGAGTCTGGAGTGAAAAGCAAGTGCCGTTCATTGTTCATTCATGAAACAATGTCAGCCATAAACGACCTTCTTGTAGTAACGTCATTGGAATCATGAGACTTATATCAATTAATTGTGACTGAGAATTGATTATGTAAATACAGACATTATGCAAATGTGCACAGGTAAGTATATAATTGAAAAAATCCGATGGTACTGAACCCCAAAAATATTTAATTACTTATTCCTGATAGCCCTTGAATTTGTGAATATTAAAAATGATCATGTTATTTATTATATTAAATTTCTAGTCAATTTGGCAGATCGGTATTTGGAGCTTGTGATATAATCTTAAAGGCTTATCGTTTCGAAGTTATTTCACTGTGTTTTACCATTAATGGTTATTAATAATCAGACACTTTCGCTTTGGGAATACAATTTTGCGAAATAGGCCTGCGGCTGTTTTAAATGGGGATCGCGATTCTTATACATTGTGTAAACGACAATTAAGAACCTTTCTACGGAAATGGCATCGGGAAAGTTTCTTCGTTAATGTGGTCACCTGAAGTCACGTGAGACCATTTTCTGAGTAACCTATTTAGAAAATTATATTCAATTCATTTTTAGGATACACGATAAGAAAGTAGTCTCTATATTGTCAATAGACTGCAATACAGGACTTCTTTCGAGTGCAATATGTGAATAATAAGTGGCTTAACGAAATATTTCACTGTCCCAATGCGAACGCGCGCACGTTTTCCTCGTTGGTACATACATCGTGAAGACGTCTTTTTAAAAACGTAAAAAAGCCGTTATTCGATTAAGTACACCTTGGTAAACAAAAACGTCTCGAGATCAATATACGTAATTATTCTAATCTTAGTATCGACGATAAACATGTTTGATCATTTGGTAGCGTTTCGAAATGTAAATTCCAAATATTGAAATTCTCATACATAACATTTCTTATATGCATAGTCATCTACCCCCAATTATTATTATTAAATAATTTCTTCTATTAGATATTACTTTATCAAGTACAACAATTATGTATAAATATACATCGTCAATAAAAAATGTAACAATCCTCAAATCTACCTAATTTAATTCATATAGGCGAGAAGTAATATTCTCGTTGGCATGAGTCCTTCAAATTCTCGGGTGTTTTCGTGGCCTGGCGGAAACACCCGAACGTAACTGTAAAGCGAAGTCACGTCGTCCACATTCGGTGCGACTCGGTAACATTCGGCGAGCACGCCGTACGCGATATTTCGCGAGTACTGCGAGTCAGCCGTCACACGAGAAACATAGAAATAATGCTGTTCGTTGGCATACGTGATGTCATGTGCCGCGTAACGTAACCTAACGTAATCGGCAGTGTGCGCCATGGCTGAGACACTTGGCAGCCTTCCCGAGTTATGAACGACTTGTACTGCTGTACTCCTGGCCGTGATGGCCTAAACACACGACACCTATCGATTCATCCCTCACGAAAGCATTGACGACAATTCGTTCGTATGTTCATTCGAGACACAAATAACACGTTGTTCTCCCTACCCTGTCTCGGCGGCTTTTGATACCGCATCACTGAAGATCCTATCAATGGTGAGTGTCTAATCTCTTACTACTGTATTACGTCACGCGTCCCAGCCAATCTCTCGTCCTTCATTGTCTAGACCTTTTCATCCTTCCTTCTCTTTCCTACTTTCACACTAATTTTCTTCTTCCTTGGTTTCGGTAAACCCATTCCTTCAATTTATATTGAAAAAATATTCAGTAACGTCACGTCACCGATTCCAAAGATACAATTACATTACTTTTTATGTTACGAACTTCATTAGACTGTCGCGTGTTCCACTTTTTTTCAATCGGTAACGGTCGTCCGTTTGCGGTCGGTAACATAATGCTTCGTCCGTTAGAAAATGATATATCGAATACATTGGTTGACTAATCAATAACCCTGTTACCACGTTAGTTACAGTGATATGTGCTTTTTATTATTCCCTAGGGTCATTGATGCTTAAACGTTTATTTGATTTTAACCAAACTTTTTTCTCCGAACTGTCGGTAACGCGTAACGATCCAGGAGAAACGAACCATAGCGCTTATGTCAGGTTATACATCACAAATGCATCACTTGAAGTTAGCCTGTCAATATAATTTCTATGGTAGACCATATTCAGGTGGTGCGTCTGTCTTCTTAAGTAACCCTACATACATATATCTGAAGTCGTTACGCTATGTCGTTATGCATTACAGAATAGAACTTGTTAACTTCGACGACGTAATGACGCGTACATCGTTAAAAGCGACGTCAAGCGTCATTGACGCAATAAGGTAGCGACTGGTATAAAGTTTCGTGTTCTTATACCAAAAACCACATGAATTTATAGTGGCTTATTTGTCACTTTGTTATTATAGAGGCTTCTTTCCGAAGTCAAATGGACTTATATACCCGGGATACTGATGTTCTATTGTGACTATATACTAAATTCCTGTGTTTACTTTCATCAACCCCCTACCTAATAATTGCTTAGTCCTTGGTGTGCAATTATCCTCCTTTTCAGAGACCGCTCGATACAATTATCCTTCACGTCTTGTATCCTGAATCTCATGATCCCGTGTCTTGTCGGACTCTTTTAAGGAATTTGTCGAGGGAACTTCTCGTGTTTTATCTTTTTTGCGACCTGACTTCGAACCATGTCCTTCTACTCGATGAAGATACCTGAAGGGCCACCTGACCTCCTAAAAATAGCCGGGGTGTACTAGTAGAGGCCTCTACCTGAGGAACGTCTAACACTCACGAAGCATTGTTCAGGCCTCGACCGACGTCTTTCTAAATTTACTTGTATCGGACTTGTGCACTGAACTTAATATACGAAATAGAAAAATATGGATTAACTGCTGATTACGGTCGGTAAATGATAATATAAGGATTTTCAGGAATTCTTTCATTACGTGACAATGATTTTAATAAGTTTTTATTTTGAATTTTTTTTTTCCTTCTTACTATTACTTATACGTAAAGATATCCTGTGCGTAGACCTTGTAAGCATTGTATTCCCTAAAGGATTCTAAGGATTCTTGATCAGGTGAAGCAGCAGAAAAACTTACGCGATGTCGCCGAGGTCCAGACGGTCGACATTTCCGTTTCCGGGCGTGCCAGGAAGGGCGGCCGACGGAAGCGGCTTGTCCGCGCCCAAGGTACCACTTACTCACCGTGCTCTTGCATCTTTTTTGAGTTTTTATCCAACACCTTTAAATCTTTTTTCTCTAAGTATAAGTCGCTCTCTCTCTCTCTCTCTATATTCGTTTTACTCTCTGTTTTTTTCTTTGTTTATCTTTGCTATAACCAAAACCAGCTGACACTGCATTGATCCAGCCTACGCAAAATTAATTGCGTGTCACAAGGTCAACGCTTGCCAATCACTATTGAATTAACCATTCATTTAAAACTAATCTAATATGAAATCGTACATGCGATTACGGCTGGTATCTGAATTTAATAAAAAATTATGTCTTGCCTTCTCTAGTATCATACGTAGTAGTACGATCGGACATTACTTCGCGCTGTAGTTTATACGTATAGTGCATTAAAAATAACTCTTACCATTCGGCCAACGGCCTGGATTTATAAAAAAACATACACATATATACAACTACAATCCTATCTCTCGGTTGATGAAGGATATAACCAGCACTCCATTAACATCGAAAAGTTATAATAACACTCTAATACAAATACCTAAAGAAGAATCGCCTGTTTAGTTACGTCTAACGACGTTACTAACAATAAGCTTGTGTCAAGAAGTCAGCTAACTTGTTTATTTCATCGTTATTATTCCTATTTCAAATAAATAATCCCCAATCGTTATCATATTTATCCTATGTATTTATTTGCCACTCACAAGAGCATGCTGCGTAAGCCTAGGGCGATGGAATAAAATATCTTTCGTGTAACATAGATTTTTCTTTAGCAGAGTAGCTCTTCTTCTTTTTTTCTCCCTTTTTTCCCCCATTTTTCGGATACTCCTTCACGATTCTCAATTCGAGTCTGCGAGGCGGCGCTCGCGAATCCTACGTCACTTTCGGCATGGTCAAGGGACCCATTTCTTTCCAGTCGTGAGGATGCTCTCGCAGAAGCAGCCGGAAGTCAATTCCGGCGGTTCCGGAACGGATGCCGGTGCTGTATCTACTCCAACAACATCAGGCGGCGCCGTCACTCCAGGAAGCTATGCGAACGGCGAGGGCTGCAAGGAGTTCCTCTCCACCGGAAGAACGGGACGCAGAAATGCTCTGCCTGACATCCTTGGACAGCATGCCGAAACCGGAACTGCGGACTTACCTTCGCGGCTGGAGGCACTTACCACCGAGACCAAACACGGTACCTTCTTTTTTTTTAAATTATTAATTATGAATCCGGACAATGGCGATTATTCTATTGTCTGACGTCGAGGTACGAGGTCATGTGGTATTAATGATATTTAGTGAATCTGCTCCTCCGAGTTTGAGGAATACGAACCATTCCATTCAACAGTAGTTACCCATGTGATATGTAGTACATAAATATATGTGGCCTCGTGCATTGTCAGTGTATAACATTGAAGTAGATTTATAGGTATTGTCATATGTACTGAATTACATGAAATAATCCATTGTAATGGAAACTAGTATAATTGTACATATTATATTGTGACATTTGATACGTGGGTTACAGATCAACCCAGTACCAGTGGATTGCACCAAGAGGACCCTTCGAGCTCGCAACGTACCGGATGAGAGTGTCAAGAGGAAGAGACCTTATTTAGAATCTCCAGAATACATGCGAAATGGATCCCTGATCTCGAGGACACGCGAATCATCTTCTTCGGCTGGCCTGAAGATATTTCACGCTGATCCAACTTGAAAGCTGTGCTACACATGCAGGATACGATACTTGATGAAAAGATTTATTGTCGATGATATTTTGCTAAGGGATGATCTCTTATAAGATACAGTTTGTCTATTAGTCGTCTCTTTGACGGGTAGATCGACCCAGTTGCGTACAAGGTCCACGTGGCAGCACAGTATTACTATTTGACTGTAATTATAGAGACGTAAAATTTATTTATGGAGTGACGCGAGCTTTTCTGCGGGTATGTACTTTTCTAGACGGCCGGTAAGAATTTCTTGACGGGTCGGTTTCGAGGAGCTTACTCTTTTGATTGTACATGGGAGGCCTCACGAGTCTTTCTACTATATATTAGGTTAAGGACACTTGTATATTAATACAGATGTACAATATTCGTCAATATTCGTCGAGCAGTGTGATGAAACTAGAAATTTATACGGGACACGAGGGGAGTAGGAAGAAGGAGTCAAGGGGAAGACGTGTAGGTTGAAATAATCTATACACAGCGTGCTACGTGAAATGTACATATAAACGTAACAACTAATAAGGGATATCTCACGAAGGCCTAATGTCGCGCCTAACTATTAAGAGCGAATGGGAATGATGACTTTTTTTTACATCGAGATTAGACGTAACGATAAGACTAGTTATACTTGAGGCACTACTTTGCAGGAGAATATTTAGATTAATCGATGACGATCGATACCTGTTCGTCTATTGATTCTTAAGAGGGAACTTGGACCTGTATGTATATCAGCCATGCGCGTAGTAAGGGGTATCTTATTATTTGTATTGTCATATTTCTAACGTCAGGTACAAACGGCCGAATCTCATATGCGACACCGATTATTAAGAATTTCTCGGTGATCTTGTACATCCGACATTCTAGTCAATTTGGACCAGTGTCACGTCGATCCAGAGGGAGAGAATGATCCACACGAAACTTCTTGTTCGACTTTACTTGAATATTATACGTATCTACTTTGTGCGACATTGCGACGTCGATTAGGAGCGTTTTATGTGATTAATAAAAAAAAATTGAATATGAGTCTTAACGTTAATGCGTTTAGTTTGACTTTATATTTTTATGCCTCTAGTCAAATCTCAATGTGGATATGGGGAAAAGAGTTAGTACAAATGAACCTTTGGTCTTTCAAATGGGTCGTAACATTTCCTACAGCCTTATCCATTGCTGCACAATGACCTACATGAGTGTCAATCGTTCACTGTTCGTGTGGAGAACTCTGTTTCATAGTCCATGAATATATCTGAATTCCTCTATAAATACAAATAAACATATCTTACGTTCACGATACAATGCTTTATGCTGTTTTGTTCTTTTGTATAGATTATATGTCTGGCTTTTATGTCTACCTGTCTAGCTGGCATGTTTCCCACGTATATGGACAGTGTATAGTATTTACTAAACGGGTACGACATATCTGGCACATCTCCTCATTGGAGGAGGCGGCCGTAAGGAAAGGAAGGGTAGGGACATACAATATGAAAAAGATTAACTCACCGTGTCCAGGTGGCATGAATTTATTATCATTTGAGTAAATGTACTTTTGTTTGATTGGTCCTAGTACGATTTCAGTTTTGAGGTTATACAGCGTGTATGACACGTTTTAGAAATATTGTGCCTGCGTCCCTGGTGAAAATTTTTTATCTGACAATTCGCCGGAAAAACTGTGATCGTATTGTTTGTAAGATTTTTCATTAATTTTTCGATGCTCTTCTCTGAATTTCTGTGCTATGTGCTTAATATCTCTTGTAAGTATTTGCTTCGCGTGACATCCAGCATACAAAATTTTCTCAAAAATTCTGAAACCCTATCGGCCGAAGACCTTTGCAGATAAAATAAATTTTTATTTTGGAAAACTCTGATCTATTTTTAATGATGGAGGCTTCAGAGATCTTGAGAAAACTATTTTTCAGAGAAAACTACTACAACATATTGATCGACAATTTCTTAATACTTTTTTTTTACAGATAGCTAAGAATCATATTTAGCGCGCCGTGCAAAGATACCAAAAGCTTTCAGGAAGAAGCTTTACTCAATGGAAAGAAAGTTTTATAATTTTCTCATAATGGTCAGAAAGTTATCGAGCTAGCGTAGATTTTCGATATCGAAATTTCAACCTCCGCTCAGAGCCCAATTATTTTTCTCTGTCTGCTGTCATCGACTGGAGCAATTAATCTAGAAGGTGACGCAGTGATATTCTGTTCCCCAGAAAAACTGCACCCACTATTTTCTTCTTTTCCTCAATTATTTCCCCTCCGTCCCTGAGAATCCATTACCACCTAGATTTTTACTCGTAAAC
Source organism: Calameuta idolon (assembly GCA_030142285.1). NCBI lineage: Eukaryota > Metazoa > Arthropoda > Insecta > Hymenoptera > Cephidae > Calameuta > Calameuta idolon. Next base: position 57,500 of record JARQSV010000552.1, on the reverse strand, counting down.
ACGATTATCGGTCGTCCGGGAAACTCGGAAATGGATGATATTGGGTAGGTCGGAATATTACCCTGATACGATATCATAATATTCGCATGTTACGTAGAAACACATATGTACCCACATCCACATAATACATACTTAATATCGATAATATGGCTATCAACGCTACTGGCACGTATCAAGTATATCCCATGGCGTGAAACAGTCGATTATTCATGAGAAAAAGAACGATCTGTTCGATCAACTTGTCGACAGAACACATATTCTTCCCTCACATAGTTCTAAAAAAACAATTTATTTAATTCCAAGGATATACTGACGCTTAAAAAAATTTGTATTCTCATCTTCTCATCGTTAACCATATATATTATCAATTTATTATGGATACATGTTTACCCTCATTTTATTTACTTTGTACACGTAATATGAAAAAATCTAAACAGGAAGGTCAAGTGTCCTTATCAATGCACATGTCTTTACTGCATAATGAATGTACGAGTGCTACATCAATTACATATATATATATATAAACCTTTGATAATAAATTTTTTATTTTTATAAAAAATAGCAAAGATAAGAATCTCAATGAGTAATCGTATTCCTATTGTGCGAAACCTTATGCTTACATTACACATCTATATTTACCTTTTGATCTTCTTGATTATTTTATAAAAATCGGTTGAGCACCCCTGCAAGTGCGATGGGTACATAAGCACAGCAAGGGAGAAGAGTTGAACAGTGTTGAACACAGTTCGTCACGAACATCTGATACATAGACAACCCCGCTGACGTACACAGACGTCTTCGTTGCTCGACACACATGTCATTCACATGTCATCCAGGAGTTGGCAAGACTAATCGCTGGTTGGAAAGCACCCTCGACCAATCCCACCAGCCGGCAGTCTGTTTTCGCACTCAGAACTTCAGGATCTAGAGCCCCGAGGATTTAAATAAATTTTCATAACTTGGATACATAATACATAAAGCGGAGAAATCTCGTGGATTTACGAACACGATAAACAATTTTATTTCTTTTTCGTTTTTCTGTTTTACGTCAATCTTTCGGCAATAGATATCCATGCTTTTCTTGACTTTCCTATCGCCCCCGTTTTAACGTTGCCGATCAAATTGACTCCCATGAACAAATCCAGAATATGAAGTCTTCTCGTGGTCAAAATAAGCACAGCGTTATGCCAACACACGGCTGGAAAGTTGCGGCTGCCGAGGATTTCCAAATTCCGTCCGTTCAAATTGAGTAAGTTTTTGCACTTTTGGAACACGTCACTACGTACACTGCTTCGTGAGAAAGTAGGTCCTGCTCGTTCGATCTGGGTATATGTGTAATTCCTGGTGCTTATTCGTGCACTTCATTAAGGGTTGCACGAGGCCATTTTTTGTATGTTTGTCGCACGTCAAGACTATATTTATTACGTGAATTATTTATCTGTTGCACTCAAGTGTATACTTGAGCTTTATACTGTTTTTATTAACGACATGAACATTCTTTTTATTTATGAAAAATTAATGGTCGCCAGTGGCTGTTCAATTTTTATTCTTTTGCATTGTCATAGATTTTTTTACAGGACTTTTCGCAAAGGTGGATTTTCGCTTTTTTTTTTTGACAAATAAAATTACTTATTGTATCATATCCCTATCGATCATAAATTGACTAATTTCTATTTTCGTATTTTCACTGAGAATTCCGTTGAAATAATTGCGACAATTATCTGGCCATATTGTACTTACACTGTGGTTTTCGCTGTCATTAATCACGTTCTTTTATTTGTATTGAATACGAATGAGACTAGATATCTCGTATTCACGTATCGTACCAAATACGTGTTAGTTATTATCATGCCAAAAATTAATTGACCGTGTCAACTGTTAGAGACTATTCACGCACAATAAAAAATACAGTGTTGAATTTCGTCGTTATAGAAATCCGAGTACATCAAGTCCATTTGATACAGCGTTAATATATTTTTTCAGAGTATCCAAAGCCGATATATTTTTCGGGAGAAAAGATCTGTACAAAAACACCAATGTTCCATTCAACAGTAAGTGTGCGTAATTAAATAAAAGAAAAATATGTATCAATTATTACAGTTACGATAAAAATTTTGTATCAATTTATAATTGGGATCGATAATTTTATCAATAATAACAATACATTTTTTTTACAGTAACAATGCCTATTGTACAATCAGGCAATTTCAATAAGACTACAGACAGTTTGTATTCGGCTCTAAAACCGATTATGGTACTGGCACAGTGCTTCGCTTTGGTACCCGTTAGTGGAGTCTGTTCCAAAGATGCATCGTGCCTCAAGTGAGTTGTCAATTAAGCTAGTTAATCGAATAGCGCTATTTTCAAAGACGTTAACCTGATTTTAGATTCAGCTGGAGAAGTCCAAGAATCCTTTACCAGGTCATATCATTAATTGGCGCTGGATTATTGTATATTTGCAGTATGCTGAGACTATCCGTAACTGGTATCAGTTCGACAAAAACTAGTACGCCGTTGTAGAAGTATATTGTTATAATAAAAAAAAAATTGTAATTTAGCGATAACGATACTTTTGATAGCAATAATTTTTAGCCAATATTGTCTTCTTTGGAAGCACCTGTATCGCTTCGGTATTATTTCTCCGGCTTGGCAAGCATTGGCCGTGCTTAAGTATGGCTTGGGAAGAAGTTGAACGTGAAATGTCACCTAGATACAGGAGAAGTTCAAAAATAAGTTTGGCATTTAAATTTCGATTAATGACAGTAGTCGTGATGACCTTGGCATTACGTGAGTATTAAAAAAAAATAAAAATAAAAATCCATCTTAAATTTTGAATTCTTTTTTTTTTTTTATTCACTAGTCGAACATATACTGTCCGTTTTGGCTGGGTACAAGAGTGCCCTGAAATGCGCTAAATTACATGGCGACACTGACATCATTTCTACCTACTTTCAATCTCAATTTCCTCAGGTAACAATGGCAGTGCTAATTACGTTATATGAATGTGTCATTAAAATTAATTAAAATCCATATGATTAGTTTTCACTCTTACTACAGGTATTCGGAGCGACCTCTTACGCTCATTGGAAAAGCGTACTGGTGCAGATTGTAAATTCACTGAGTACCTTCACTTGGAATTTCATGGACTTATTTTTGGTACTCATGAGCTTTGCTTTGGCGGATAAATTTCGTCAATTGAATGAGAGGCTTTACGCGATTCGCGGGAAGGTAACGATCATCTATAAAATGACCCATAAGAGGAATCTCTGTATAAGTGCATACGAGGATCTTATTGAAAATTTTTTTTTTTATTAATGAAGCAGTCAGCATATTTTTTAAATTCATCATACTACGTACAATTTCTAATAATTAATTGACGATTTCATTGGCAAGGCCATGCCGGCGGAATGGTGGTCCGAAGCTAGAAGGGATTACAATAAATTGGCCAGCCTGACAAGAAGAGTCGATGGGCACATATCGTATATCGTTTTGCTATCATTCGCCAGTAACCTATACTTCATTTGTATCCAGCTTCTTAATTCATTTAGGTACGTGTAAGTATTACAGGCAGATAAACTACACTAAAAAAAATCTTCTTCCTTGTAAAAATAATTTCTGTGATTTTATCTTTTTTCCTTTATTTTCTTAGTCCATCCAGAGACATGATACAAATAGTTTACTTCTGGTTCTCCTTCGGATTTCTTATTGGAAGGACTGCTGCAGTTTCCTTGTATGCTGCCTCTGTACATGACGAGTCCTTATTACCAGCGCCGATCCTTTACAGCGTACCCGATAGCAGTTATTCGATTGAGGTAATAAACGTTTGACTGTATAAAAATGCGAAATATTTTTAAATTAAAAAAAAACACTTGTTACAGGTGATAAGATTTTTGACACAGGTCACTACCGACAGTATAAGTATAACCGGTATGAAATTCTTCTCGATAACGCGCAGTCTCGTTCTAACAGTAAGTAATTTCGTAGATACCAGATTTGCGATACTTTTGTATAATTAAAAGAAGAAAAAAAAATTATATAATTTTGTTCAACTCGATATTAACGATACACGACTATTAATATAATGTATTTTATGGTCTTTTAATACAGATTGCTGGAACAATTGTCACTTATGAATTGGTACTGGTCCAATTTAACATAGTCCAACAAACTGATCCTGCCTCCATAAATGTCACCGATGTTTGCATGGTGAAATAAAAAGCTCGAGAGGGGGAAATGTGATAGAAAAAGAGCTTTCTGTTTGCTCTACTTCAATCTGTCCTTTACCGTTAGTTAGTTCTATTAATATATATGGTTGCAGTTATTCCTATTATACTTGTAATAATATTTATTACACTGTAGGTTACTATTCTTTTTAACTTTTCATAACACTTAGTATTTAACTAAGTTTTTCTTATGACTCTTTGTAGGCCACATTGTACAGTGAATAAGAAACGTATAATTTATAGCACGAAATCTCCACTTTTAAACATCCTGTAAAACCGTTCTGTCTTCTTCAACACGCTGTATCTCTGGTAGGCGATAAAGATTTTCATTATTTTCTAGATAAATATTTTGTTATTTTTATTGAACAGTACTTAAGAACTTATCAAGCTTGTCGATGTAGCTGATATACATATTAACCAGTTAACTGGGGGGTTAACAATGCGAATTCGCCATTAAGAATTTCCCAATTTTTAATTAAGACTCGTAATCAGTGACCTTGAAAACTTATGCATAACGAGTTTCGTCAAAATTCATACAAATTTCTTAGAGTTACACAATGTGTGCACATATGCGTCATTACCAGTTTGCACGAAAACTTTCTGCGCATATATTCCTCATTATCAGTCAATTGATTAACGTTAATTATCTATCCGTGTTGCAATGCCGTTTTGGATTTTAATCGAAAATATTTCTTTCAGAATTAACCCTTTGAAAGATTCAAATCTCGCTCGTACGATATTTTATATTCTTTTAGTCCTTCAAGCTGGATATGCTAAAGTAGCGGAAATTAATGGCACACGATCGCTGTATTGGCAAAGAAAGATTATCAAAAAATTGCATAACGAAATCCCAATATGTTACTGTGCTCTTTGTATTTTAATTTTAGGACTTTTCAGTGCTCAAAATTCTCATAGTTTCTCGAAAGAAGCATCTCCATGGAAACAAGAAAGGACGTATATCCAGGATTGATAATTAAATAATCTAAATGCATTGATCTTTCTGTCAAAGTTCCTCTAATACTTATGACATGACACTGAACAATTAAATGTATTATTTTTCCAAATCTATTAAGCATCTCTTCATGTTTTCCTTAATCACTTCTCGACAGCTACGTTGAACTGCAGTAAAACCACTTCGTAAGTAGCAATAGCGCCAGCCACCTGTCAAAACAAAATTCAATGTTTATAAATTTTTATCAATCTTGAAATACATTTTCTCAATATCTACAGTGGGACAAAACATACTAACCGCCAACATAAAGTTTCTGGTTACCGAGAAGAAACGAAGTCCGGTCAGAGCTATATCGTCACTGGAGAGTTGCTGCTGAAGTCTCTGTGCCTATATACAATGAATACTCTTTATAAACAAAGACAAGGCTCAGGATACCATAAGGACTTTCTTTACCTCCATACAATAGGTGGACGCTGGACAACTGTAAAGAACTGGTAATGCCAGCTTTGATTGATCATTAATCCTAGCTGCCAATAAAGTGACAGTCACGGTTCTCGTTACCATAAATATAAATGATCCAAAGAAGTAGAGGCTACCTAGTAGACCATTGTCGGTAGGACTTTTGTTAACAACAAAACAACAATAGTCTTACTCCTCTTTACTGCTTATTTGGAATAGTCTGTGTACATATATATATATATACTGCATATGAAATATACACTCACTAGAGTCCGTTGAGTAGTTGAAGACAGATAAAATATAGGTTATTGGCAAAAGATAATAATATTATTGGCGATACATAGTTATCCGCTTGTTTCACAAGTGAGCTTAAGCATGCATAATATTCGCGAAGATCTTGCCATTCCGATAATGTCTTATGACAACCAATCGAACTGATGAGACTCTTGTTAAGAGTTTTGTACCGTTCTGCCAGACCTGTCGATATCTAATGGCATTTGACAATTTTATACAAAAAATCTTGGACAATTTTTCTACCGAGAAAGAGATAAGATATTGATAACGAAAAATCATTGACGCACCAGCATCACGAATATGTCAGTAAAGTTCCAGACGAACGTTGCGAATTTACTGATTATAAATAGAAATATTCCAAGAGCGATATTGTAATCCACTAAAATGATAAAAGCAGATTAATCTTTCATTCCACGGCTTGTATCTGCAAAATTTTAATTAGTAAGTACGAAAATGGCAATTTCTCCACTTACAGCTGCTGAGAATGAATGCGTGAGACGTTGCCGAGTAGAAGTAAAAGAAATTATCTATCGTTGAGTTTTCAGTTTTCTCATATGTAAATCCTATTGTGTTTGATATGATGCTGATGAGGTGTTCAAGCAAAGCAAGCAGTAAAACAATTCCAGTTATTATTTTGAACTTCCAACGCAATTTTGGATGTTCCAGCCTGTAACTTGAATCAATCATAATTGTCAAAGGAAAATAGTGAAAAGGATAATCAATAATTTTGATATACCTGTCAACAAGTCTTTCCATCGCTCGCCAATTCTGTTGTAAAACCGCCCAGTGCGGTGCCAACCATAGAAAAAAGATGGCACCTATTAGACTGTTTCCATAAAAGACAGCACCTACCGTAGCCGATGTAATTCCACCTGTAATCATTAAATGAAAAAATTTTACAATACTGGGTAATAGCAATAAAACCATAATAAAGTAAGCTTCGTATAGCTTAATAATATGACTCATTATTCACTATAGATTATTCTTATCCATCAGGCCTGTCTCTTTATCTAGGAGCAGCCTGTGAAAGCGTGCGTGTACGATTAATCTATATTTTGCAAAAGTCAAATAAAAAAAAGCTCATATAACAGAACGCCGATCAAAACTATAGCAAAGCACGTATCGTAACAGACTTTTATAACCTTTCAATTCAAAAGCCTCAGCTTTCAGAGTCTTCAACATGTGCATTATCGAAAACCACGTCATTACGCCAATAGAGATGATCACTATCAAGGAGTAGATGGTGCGAGCTGACCTCCTTGAATATGCCAAATTCTTTGGCGAAGAGGAAGTTATTCCCATGACCGGAAACAGCCCGAAGATTTGAGCTATTATCAGAACAGGTCCTATGGCACAGTGGAAAGTCTCGCTAGGCTTAAAGAAAAAAACAAAAAAATTTTTAAGAGACAAAGACGAATTAGGAAAAAAAATTTTTGCAATTCTTCAACTTACATTGCGGTCGATAGAATCAGCAGGATTCTCGAGGGCAGCCCGGATGAATGATCTTGATTTTGATGCAGCAAGTGGACCAGGTCGATTCAAAGCATGAATTCGAATTCTTCCAAGACAATTCCTGCTCTCCTGCGATGCCATTAATGGCCAAGCTTTTCTTGACGTTACTTTACCTATTTTCATACCATCCACCTCAAACACCTCCTTCATCTTCACTGTCATCCTCACCAAAGTGACGTTTGGTCGAATGGAAAAAAAAGGCCTCGTGCGAATTTAACTTTCTCCTAACGAAGTAAACGTATTAGATGACAATTTTCCTCATTACTACCAACGTCGTATGACTTTTCGTCCAGATTTCTCAGAGTTTAAATGCCAAGGAGCTACCTAGATCCACGTAGTCCTCTTCCTTTCTATTATACTTATTTCAGTAATTCACTTATTTATTATTTCCCACCACGTTCATCGTACATTATTCACGGTAGAAGAATGATCTCTGAACGGAACCTGGTGCCAAAGAGAAATAAAAAAAAAATAAAACAACACCCAAGAACTAATGAATATTTTATCAAGCGCAGAACATAGCCAGTTCGGATTCTCATATTAATTATCGATTTACGACATATTTACGTCACGCTACTTGAAACTGACGGATGGTTTCGATTTCTCTTATTTCCTTCCTGTCCGCGAATCTAGTACAATAATGAATTACGATATTTGTTACGTGAGAAAAAATTCACACTATTTTCAGAGCATAGTCCATTTTTATGTTTGACAAGACTTATAAATTCATTATTCTATTATACCACTGACAACGAATCACCGTTATGACTACATGTACCTCTATTGTTCGGACAATGTGTTTCTCTTTGAAATTTAACGACACTACTTTGCCATGCGGTCAGGACTGGTGTAACTAGTGTAACGTAATGATGCTGATATCGCAGCAAATTGAAGTTTCATACCAACCGCTCTAGTGTCGCCGTTAAAGTTAATAAATACAGATTGCATGTGTGATTAGATATAACTCGTCACTTATACGCACGCTTCTCTCCGAATTAAACTTAAGATAGATTATTATTTGCAATTTAACAATAAAGTTAATACAACAATCTGTTTCTTTATAAATAACATGTTCTTAAGATTCCTCAAGTACAGCTACGTATACCTAGTGTGATTTTCTTATATATTGTATTCCATATTAGGTGAATGTTTTCTGACTTTCGAACAGATTAAAGTATCTAGATTGAACGAGCGTTATTTCTACCATAAAATATGCATCGCCATTGCCAGACGCCTAACACGTCGATTAGAAATTACAGTGAAAAACATGTTATTGGACTCTGTAAACTGGTCACATCCGATTATTAACACGAAAATTTGCGTGCCGATTGACTTTCTGTCACTTTAAACATTGTTTTCAGATAAATACGAATATCGAAGAACCTACCGATAATTAGGACAAAGAATTAAATAGGCGTTAATCGTTTATATTATTCATGCGGACCATGAAAGTTCAAAACAGTCGATCAATTGCGATGGATCGATTTTTATTCCTTCTTTTACCTTCAGTACACTGACACTCTCCATCGAATGAAATAACTAGAGATAAATAACAGTACCACTACCACATAGCCCTTTGCACTCCTGACAATAAATTGTGGTCTGCCAGGTCACGAAATACTATTCTTGATAATCGCCATCTGTATACGACACCACGAGGACGAGATGTCAGGGCGCACCGAAATGTGATCCTGCCGGGTGCGGAATCCCTTGGAAAGTTTTCATCCATTTCCTTGCTTGCAATTTCCTGCGCAATGCACAAAATTATTAACATAGGATATCACTGTTGTCACGTTTGTCTGAATGACATTATTTTTAACGTACTCTTATCTCTGGTGGAAGAACGTTGTTTCTTTTGAGGGCAAGTACGCGTACCCGATCCGTACAATGTTCCTTGACGCATTTACGACGTTTCACATCGCGAATCATTTTCCAATCAGCCCATTTGTTTCGCACTTGTTGAAACTGGAAAATATTTTGATCGTAATACATATCTTTTGTATATAATCACTAAAATTGTATCATTTGTATATCAAGGGTTGCGGCTACTGGAGAGCAAATAGAAATTTAGAGGTTATAATTGTGGCATTGGGTATAACAATGTACATACAGGATAAAATGTTTTAATTTATAATTTGACAATATTAAATGTTTACCTGATACACTTTTCTTTGGTACTTACGCCATATCCCGCAAGATCTGGGCTTCTCCATATAAATTTTGTGAGGGACGAGACGCCCTGACCAAGCGCCGCCATCTTTCGCTGTGCGTACTGGCTGTCTGCTTCAAAATATTTATAATCTACTGTCACAGAAGTTTAACGCAGTTAGTTGGATAAGTGATAAATTATGCTCAAGAACAAGTTACCGTAATGGGAAACGATTTTGGGATTATTTAAAAATAAAATAAAGTGATCAGTTCTCAGTTCTCTTTATTCATCGCAGACCTCGTGTCTCAACCTTTATTTATATGTATATACAGAAAACTGTTAAAAACCGTTCTCTTCCCAGACAGAACCGCGGTCTAAGACATCGGGCATGCCGTATTAAAAAGAAATTAACATATTGATCAGAATGTTGGCGCAGTCCGAATCTCTCCGTGGAAAATGAAACAATAGTCAAGGTCCTAATAAGAATCCCCTACGATAGCTTGCATAAGATCTACGTGATAAGTCTCAACATACAGTAAAGTAAAATGAAATTTAAATCGATTACAAGATGAAGAATCGAAGAAAGTAAGATCCCGTTAAAGTGACGAAGAGACAAATGAAAGATTATTATTAGTTACGAAGTAAATGAGCGAAGATCGGAAGTATTACATAATGAAGAAAGACTGGGGTACGTATGTCTTAGAGTATCGCAGATATAGGATTTATTATTTCCGTATAATAATTAGAAAATATAATTAAGCCGAGCTAAATTATGATGTTTGTTGTTGTTGTTGATGTACCGCGACCCAAGATAGTTTGCCATCCCGGCCAGCACAGGGCTCGTCCGTGGCCTTTCCTGCGGAATTCTTTTCGATGGAAAATCCGTCGAAATGCTCCGTGAATCGAGCAACGGGCTGGCAGAGGGCAAACTGCCTCGGCTACCATGATCCGGCGTCCACCCGGCGGCTCGTATCCGCGGAAGCTGGTTATTTCTTTTTCTGGGCCTTCTCGGCAGCCTTGGTCGTCTTGCCCGTCGCATCCTTGAAATTCACCGCCTTGATAACGCCCACAGCGACAGTCTGACGCATGTCACGAACGGCGAAACGACCCAGGGGAGGGAACTCCTGGAAAGCCTCGACGCACATGGGCTTGCTGGGCACCAGATTGACGATGGCGGCGTCACCGGACTTGATCGCCTTCGGGTTCTCCTCGGTAGTTTTGCCAGTACGACGGTCGCACTTCTCCTTGATCTCTGCGAACTTGCACGCAATGTGTGCCGTGTGGCAATCGAGCACGGGCGTGTATCCGTTGCTAATCTGACCAGGGTGGTTCAGCACGATGACCTGAGAATAAAATTTAAGAATTAATATATTTTCATTATGGATACTTAAAGTGTTAATTGTATAATGTTGATATTGATGACTGACGTATCACAAATTTGTAATTAAAGATACTGACCTGTGCAGTGAAGTCAGCAGCACCCTTGGGTGGATTGTTTTTGGAGTCTCCAGCGACGTATCCACGACGCAATTCCTTGACGGAGACGCTCTTGACGTTGAAACCAACGTTGTCTCCGGGAACAGCTTCCGTCAGGGCCTCGTGATGCATTTCAACGGACTTGACTTCAGTGGTGATTCCAGCGGGAGCGAAAGTCACCACCATAGAGGGTTTCAAGACACCAGTCTCCACACGACCAACGGGTACTGTTCCAATACCACCAATCTTGTACACGTCCTAAAATACAATGAAAATACAATTAAGAAAACCGTTTATAAAGCAAAAAAAATAATTAAATTTTTCAACAATAGATCAGACGCATTCAGCCGTCAATGGATTGCACAATCCTCCGGTGGAAACCGCGAATGAATAAAACATTGTATCATCATGTTAAAATCGTTCAGTTACAACTAGAATAGCCAGGATATAGGTTTCTTTTTTACCTGGAGAGGAAGACGCAGGGGCTTGTCGGTGGGCCTGGAAGGTGGGAGAATAGCGTCGAGGGCCTCAATGAGGCACTTTCCTTCAACCTTGCCTTCCTTACGTTCCACAGTCCATCCCTTGAACCATGGCATTTTGGCGGAGGGCTCCAACATGTTGTCGCCGTTCCATCCGGAAATGGGAACGAAGGCAACAGCAGCTGGATTGTAACCAATCTTCTTGATGTATGACGATACTTCCTTCTTGATTTCTTCGTAACGAGCCTCAGAGTATGGGGGTGTGGTGAAGTCCATCTTGTTGACACCGACGATGAGCTGCTTGACACCCAGGGTGAAAGCAAGAAGTGCGTGCTCACGGGTCTGTCCGTTCTTGGAGATACCCGCTTCGAACTCTCCAGTACCAGCTGCCACGATTAGCACAGCACAATCGGCCTGACTCGTTCCCGTGATCATGTTCTTGATGAAATCTCTGTGTCCAGGAGCATCGATGATGGTCACGTAATACTTGGCCGTCTCGAATTTCCAGAGAGCAATGTCAATGGTGATACCACGTTCACGCTCGGCCTTCAGTTTGTCCAAGACCCAAGCGTACTTGAAGGAACTTTTACCCATCTGAAAAGAAGAGAATCATTAATTTTCAAATCTTCGTATTTTAAAATAATACAACAACTTTTTGGTATCCATAGATGGCACTCAGACGCATACTGCCATCAACAGACCCAACGATCCTCCGGTGGAAACCGCGAATGATTAGTAGTTTTATCATCATAGTACCAAATTATTACAAATTATTTCTACAGTAGATGATCTAACGTTAATTCCAATCGCTCCGCATTTTTGGCTGTATCATTGTTATATCACCCACAATGTATGCTTGTTTATTGATCCCAGGTCAATGTTATTACAAGATGACATTGATGTCATAATCCAATGTTACTGTGAATAGTGTCAATATTATGTTATGCAAGATGTTAAATAAGAGTCAGATCATCAAAATCTCATAATCTAAATTGTAGATGAGTCATAATGAATTCAGGTATATTCAAATCATTGAAGCAATTGGATAAAAATGAAAGAGCGAATTAGATATAAAGAATAACTGTTTTGACGGTTACCTCGTGGGCTTCCTTCTCGAATTTCTCAATTGTACGTTTGTCGATTCCACCGCATTTGTAGATCAAATGACCGGTGGTGGTGGACTTGCCGGAATCGACGTGTCCGATGACGACGATGTTAATATGAATCTTCTCCTTTCCCATGATGTATGCCTGTTGGTACTACTCTGGTCAAAACTGAAAATTAAAAAAACACGCATATTGAAGTGGTTTTGAATAAATATGGTCATCCTCATTGCGCAACATAACCTAAAAGTTTAACTATAATAAAGCCTATGCTACAAGGAATCTTTTACGAAATGAATCTTTACTCTTTTATAGGCAGCCAAAAATAATTGTGAACGTTTTCAATCAAAAAAAGATCAAAATTTTCTTTGTTCAATGTCCACGTGGCAGCCGGTTAGGATTCGAGAACGTTAGCGGCAGCCATTTTGTGTTGGTCGACGCGACGTCGCCCTGCGATTTTACGACGCCCGGCGTCGCCCATTTGCCCCTTCTTGATTTTAGACATTTCATTTATCCCACCGTAATCGATAACTTGCCAATCGATTCAGAGGTCTCGTTTTTCTTCTTCAAGATGGAGAAGAACCAGTTAGAAAACGCGATTGGATGATTGCTCATGGAAACGAGGAAATTCAAGATGTCTTAAAAGAAGATGATCTTTTCTACGTTTTTTTTTACTTTCTCTTGTGATCTCTATACGACAGTATGGTTTCCGTTTTAAATCAAATTCATCGAGAGTACCGTTTCTGTCTTGTAAGACTGCAAATTTTATCAGTACAAAAAACGAACAAGATAAAAATCACTTTTTTTTTCTTAAACAAAAAATCTTATCACACTACACACACACAGAAATTACCACGCTCAAAATAAAAAAAAGCGGAGTATCTCTTGTGCCATAAATAGTATCTTCAGTAGGCACACGATATATTCATGATTAGCGAAATTAAATTCTCTAAGAACCGTCCCCGGCACTTTTCCATGAAGCCAAATATTCACGAACCGATTTAATTATTCCCATTTGCCATAATACATTTATCACGATACGTCAATCGCTGCTCCCAGTGAAAACATCGCACGAGAAGAGGAAAGACTCAGACTCTCACAAATTGACAAGCACCCGCCATTACTCCTTTTGATGGAAGATCGAAAATGATAGGAAGAACAGGCAAAGAGTATCTAAACTCTGGGTATCACGATTTCATGATTTTTATCCTCGTTCTAAAATAGTGATCTTTTGTCACAAAAAAATAATCCCAATCACAAACAGAACCAATGGTGTAACCATATTGAAAGGAATTAGTATCTCGGACTGGCATGCGGTCGTATAGAACAACCGGCTAAGTCTTCAGCCACGCGCTCTAACATCTTACAAAGGTTTTCACGAAGATAATGGAACCTTTACAAAAAATGATTGGCACTCCGCGAATCTGCACGAAAACGGCTGTCGTTATTTTGTATAAATGGCGACCGATGCTTACTCCTTGCTGACGAAATTTTCGGATTATCCAAATGCGCGAAAGGCACGCACAACCACTCACCTCCAGATGCCACGACAGAAAGAGATCGTCCAAGTGAACTGACATGCGCATACGGCTTCCCGACCGAAGCCTCGAGATCAGTGGCGCCATCCTATTGATCCCAGAGCATTGTGGAAACATATAAAATTAGATAAATTTACTGTATATTATTAAATATATAAGACTAGATTGAGAAAAAATGAATATTTAATATAATTTAAACATAAACTTTATTTCGTGAATTATTCAAAAAATATTACAGCTACAGAACGTTCATAGTTCCCCACGAGAAGACTTTGGGTACGAGATTACGGTTACGCAGCAACGACAGGCGTGCCGAAACTCCAGTATATGTATATATATAATAGATTGCTTTATGTGTATGATATTCCGATCAAGAGAACGGTTGTCCGAGATGCATGCAATTTAATATTTCGAGTTCAATGGCATAATTCTGAATCTATCAAGTCTTTTTTGAAAATAAGAGAAACACGGAGAAATTTTCTATGGCAAGGTGTCGTACTCAAATTGACAACACTTACTGTGTTATTGTTTTATTCTTCTTAGTATGTACGTTGATTTATTGTAGGATATCGCAATACTAAAAAATATTTGAAATTCTTCTATCAATGGTAATCTTAATCTCTGATATATTCAGCTGCGATCCATTTACTCTTTCCACCGCATAATAACGGTTACACTGATATTCCAGGGCCGAACCAGCTACCCAACACTAGTCTTCTAGAATTTATGTAAAACTATTAACTAAATGACGAAACTATTGAATTACTATAATATCATAGACTGGGTAGAATTTTTGTATTTAAGTCCAAGCGTTAAAAAATAACGTCTGGTATTTCATCAGTATAGACTTCGTCGTTAGAATGATCCTTAAATTTCCTGGCGTCTCTTTTATATAAATTTTCCTAATTTACTCAGTAAAATTATAATTAATCGTTTACTACGATTTAATGGGTTTCATTTTTACGACAAGATGGATAGGAATCGGTTGGCAATGAATGACACGGCCCTGGGTTGCATCCAGCAACTGAGAAGCGGTCCAGTTCCCATCTGGCGGCGACAATAGCATTCCGAACTCATGAAGTCTCAGGTTTCATTAGGTTTCATGTCGGTCCTGCACGATATCAACGAAGATATCAGCTAGACAATTTAAATTGATTTGCACTTGTTGCAGCAAGCGAGCTTACGTAGGTAGATTCCAGAATGACACGAGTGAAACGCATGTGCCGGAAATGTTAACTTGGCCACCTGTTACCGCCGAGTGGATCTATACGACTTTTATCTGTATTTCTAAGTCATGATCGATGAGTTGACATGGGGAAACAGTATTTATAGGAAAGGATCAAATTTCCATAATATTTTTTAAACAGGATTTATCGTGAACAAGAACTTTATTTTCAAAATTAATCTATTGCAAATACCAACTTGACGTTGATATCATAACGTATGACAATACATGAAAATAAAAATGATGACGAGAAATTGCTCAATATTGTGTAATACCTTTTCGAATGAAATCGTCAATGCATGCAGAACACGTTTCCGTAGCATAGATGACGCTGCGTTCGATGCACTCTACGTGCATATATCTAGAAACGTTGAACAAGACATTGAAAACGAGTTATTTCCTAAAGGTTAGAAGTATCGAGAAAGCGTTGATACACAGGAAGGAAAACTTCGAATGACTGCTCTGTTGGTATTTCACGTTGGTACAATGGATCGATACAGTCAAGTATTAATAGTTGAAGAATTTCTGCTTCGTTTATGAGTAAATTCCTGAACAAATGACGTGAATCGATGTTAACTTTTTTAAGCCTGCTACTCTCGTTACTGTTCGCGAACTTTCCTGCAAAACCAGGCAATCCAATAACGGTGTTTAGATATTTTTGCACGGCAACGAATTTGTTTTTACTTCTAGGTTCCTATAATGTAAGTATATATGTGTAGATAAATATATCGACTGAGCAGAGAACAGTGCCATCTATGAGGATTCTCCTGAAACTGCTAACCAAACGTGTAAAACCGAAGTAACAGAGACTCGGGTAAGAAGTCACAAAAATTTGTTTCTACTTGACGGCAGATATATAAATCAAAATGTATATTTGTCCGGCAGATAATTTTACGGTAATTCGTATAAGTTGCAAATTGACGGAATTATTCTATGAGTTCAATATATTAAGCGTTCGAATATTATTTTCTCGTAATAGCACAAGACGTGCCTCTCTTTGGGAAATGCAATAAAAAGGCGTAGCATTCAATAGAAACCGGCTCCTGCCTTGAAATGGTTTCTTGACTCCGGTTTTCTTCCTTCGTAAACTAGAATACTTACCGTCTATCTAATATTTCCTAACGGTTAATCGACCTAGGCTTTCCAGCCAAGGACAAGGATACCTTAGGTCATCTCCAGCGTTGACTAACATGCACGCAATAAGCTAATAGGTCGACAAAGGGAAGCCCCATAATCAAATTGAAAATCCGTTTCAAAATCAATTCATACCTCGCGTTACCAGGATAGAGACTATATAATAATAGTGGATGCGAGAACATTTTAGCTGATTGAAAATCAATCTGTTACCTGTGTAACGGAGTATATGAAACAAATGATGAAGTATATAGACGTTTATGGATATCAATTAAAATGTTATAATTTTATGATAATGCTTTATGATAATTTTATCGTTATATCAGAGAAGGATTATAAAGTGGGACGGAATTTGTGGAAGAGATTTTCACAGTGGTGAATGTTATTAATCATTTTTTCGTCCTCCACAAAAAATTGAATATTCTTTTTTTTTTTTTTTAGAGGAAGGAATTATCGTTATCTCTCGTATTTTTTATATATTTGTATTATCCTTCGTATTTACAAAAAGGTCGTTCGTTAATATTCAATATTGTAATTATTAATTAATATATTGTAATTTTATTCCTGAGTGACCATTCAATAAAGTCTTATCAAGAATTAAAACCACTTCGCCGTTCGTTAACAATTATCGCTAAGTGGGAGGGCGAGACATACGAGATTTTGGGATGAATGGAAGAAAATATATATATATTATATAATAATATATATGTATAATAAGCAAAGAACAAAAATTATAATGAGAATAAAACGATCCAAGAAGAATAATTATGAGAGTACGAACCGTGAATGAATTATACCAGGTGTATGCTTTTTCCAAATCAGGATTCTTTCTTGGGTACATGCTACAGAATACCTTTTTTTTTTGCTTACGTCGCCGTCAGTTACACTCGTACGATAGAACTATAGTAAATTACAGGTAATGGTGGTTCATTAAAACGCTAAAGCCGGAGCTGTCGTCTTCATCGTCTTCGACTTCTAACTCTTGGCATTTTCTGTTGCATTGTTTTCCTTTAATTTTCATGATATGAAAAACACAGTGGTGCATTATATCGGGATCCTTACTATAGTAAAACATAAATTTGCCCCTTTATTTTTTTTTTCGCTTCTCGTTACGTCTTTAAGAAGTAAAGATATTCTTTTGGCAATTCCCTCTGTTTTTTTTCCCCCCCGCAATTTCGTTGAATGTGCGAAATTTGACATTTCGCACTGTACAGCTGCCCACGCTCTCTGCAGGAAAACTTTAGAAAATGAATGGGCGACCCCCGTGTGGGTGTTGACGGGAAGACAGGAAGTTTAAACGTACAGATTTTTATCTCGTTTTCTCTGTTTTCTTTATCTTTCAGGTTTTATCTGCCAAAGTCTCGCCGCCCGATAGCAAAATCGCACTTCTTTCAATATCCCTTTCGTTACTTCGAATAAAGTGTTTCGAACTTTAATAGAATTTTGCGTAACTTGCAATAGAATAACTAGAAGGCGTATTCCTTCCAACATGAATAAATATCTGAATAAAATCAATGATAATTAATAATAGGACGCTATAAGATAGCTGAGAATTCGATAGTAGGTCTCATTCGCGCAAACATTAACACACGTACGTCTTTCTCTCTCGCAAATCCTTTCTTTCTCATGTACACCGGAACACGTAAATAAGCTCTCTATCTCTTTCGCGCACACCCATTCGTTCCCTAGTAATTATGTAAATTCGTTTTAAAGTGTAAAAAAATGTGACATATTTCGAGAAAGCGATAGTGATTTTTCATTTTTTTATATCTTTTTCTTTTCCCGTCTCACGATGCCTCGAATTCTTTGTAACGACTAAGAGGACAATTGAACGACCTATGCGAGGCAAATTGAAAAAAAAGAAACATTATTAATGTAATCTCGTAAGTCGGCAACTGGTGGATTAATTAATAAAATTTGGAAGAAAAAAATTCGAGGTGCCTGGTCGAACCTTGTCCCCATTCACAGCATTCTCGCAAGACTACAATCATTAAGTACATACGTCGATATACATATAAATACATAAACCATCCACGTCTATATATATGTATAAATTTAATTTAGTACGTAGATAATTGATTACGCAAGGGCGATCGTCCCTCTTGATGTGACTAGTGCTATATATTCAGTAGAATCGAGGTGTCTAGTATATAAACCCTTGACAGGTATATAAGAGAATTCTAAATTAACATGGCAGTAGAATACAATTTTTTTTTGGTACCTTAATGTAAGAGCGTAGCATCCCGAAAGTTGAAATCCATTGTCGAAACAAATGTTTCATTATAAAAAAATTTTAATTGTAATTTCTCGTTTGGCATTACGAAAAAAAAAAAAAAAAAAAAAATTGGAATAATTAATCGCTCAAAATATCATCTACGAGACGCTACGCCATTGCCACGAGGTAGAATTGTTTACCAGATACCGATATTTAACCCTTCGTCATCCTCCATTACTATAGTCGCTTTAGTGTCTATTATAATATTTGCATGAATATCATACAAATCACGGAGGGCCTAGTGATAGCATGACCGTGAACGTTATATGGTAGTATTTAATTAATAATTGTTCGTAATGAAAAACATGGAAAATCCTATGTGGTACGATGTTATCAACCTACATGAGTTTAAGACTAGACTCGTACTAGATTAAAGTTTCAAGTGTTCGATTCTCTTCTGCATCTCGTACCGTCCATAACCTCTGCCATCTAATTCGACCATTTTGTTTAGCCAGAAAGATACAAGCTAGTTTCACGTCTTTTACAATCAGGGATTCTTTCCTTACGCGGATATACACAGTACAATTTTCTTAGCCAGTTCCATTGTAGATTTTAGGTTAGAGGATGTACCAGATTTATTGTAGGGAATTTATCTGGATAACTGGTACACCCTGTAGACTTAGCGGTTTACGAGGGACGACACTGATCCTCCTTTTTTTTTTTCGAATTACTCGTGGACTCGAAATACGCCTACCGCACGTGCGCTCACGCGAAACGCGATGTCAAACGGCGGTTTAAGGTTGGTCCCAAACGTGAGTGTGAATTGCGCGTGGAAAAACATACCGCCTCGAAAAACATAACCTCTCTGTACCATTAATATATGTCTAGCTACGTTCTACGCGTAACGTGCGCAATTTATTTCATTTGGCAGTATTTACATGACGAGATGCGTGACGTCACCTCGAACATCCAACACAAGTATTTCGAAACACACTGAAATTGATTCTCGTTGTTGATGTCGACTTTCCGGCTGAAGACGAAAAAATCCATATCGCTCGTTATAATTTTATACCCTCGCCGACGGCACGTAAATAATAACGGAAGTTCATACTAAGTGTCTCTCATACATGATACCGATCAATTCTTTACCTACTATTTACAGAAGGAGTACGATCATATAATTGAGATATCTAGTGCGCGGCGTACCGTTTAATTTTTTAGTATTCTCGTCACCATTTTCACTGTCGCCTTTGGCTTCGTCGATGGTTGCCAGACGTTCCACTTCCGCGGATAAACTCGAGGATTCGCACTCTAATTGTTCGTCAGAATCTACATCGATTGATCTGTTATTAACTTGTATCTTAACGAGAGCATCCACTGGCCACTTGTTATCCTCCGTTAATATCTTCTTGCAGCCCGTGCTCTCGCATCTGTCACAAATCTCACCGGCCGCCGAAGCCTCGGCACTCTGACACCGAAAGCAAATCAGATCGCCGTCATTCGTATCTGAAAAGTTACAATGAACGCACTGTACAGGTTCAGCGGAGTTGCACTGTAGACAAGGCGACACGCAGTCCCCGGGTTCCTGAACGTTTCTGCTATACGACGCCCGACGTCCGTCTAACCTCTCCTCGACGAATCTCGTACACAACGAACTCTGCGGTCTGTACGAACACGTGCGTGTCTTGAGGTCGCACTCGGTGCACAATAACAAATTGGACTTACTACCCGGTTGCGAGTAATAGCCGTTGCAAGTTCCGTAGTAACGTCGATCCTGATTATCGTCATCGTCATCCTCACTCTCGAAGAAGTGCTGACTGAGACTGCCAATGGACTTAGCGTCGCTTCCACGCGATACCGATCGTCGTTCCACTTTGGCAATTTCCTCCTCGTAGTCGTATCCACCGCCACCGGCGCCACCGTCGCCGCCGGCTGTATCCTCCAAGTAAAGACGTATGCGCTCAGTTTTAGTTTTGCCGCGCTCCCGCGGCCTTGTTTCTCGTTAAATGATGCTCTCCCGGTTTCGCTCATTGTCCTCGATGCTGGAGGTAGAGCTCGCACCGCATATCTGCATCTCAATTTCTGCCAGACGATGCTCCACTTCCCATTGTTGTTGATTGAGCTTCACGCTCATCGCCGCGTTTTCGGTTTCCAACGATATCAGTCGCTCCCGAAGTCTTTTGATTTCGGCTAGGAGGGCCTCGTGGGTCCCCAAAAGAGGCGTGGCACCTTCGCTCATCAATTGCGTCATACTGTTGCACGTCATGCCTGAAAACAAAAGGTAACAGAGCTTTGAGGGATGCGCGCCAATAGTTACTTAGTATTAGCTAGCTCAAAAGTTAGGTTAGGTTATGCTATTCTCTAGGCACAATAGCAGTGCTGCAATACGTCCTCTCGGAAGTTAAGCGATATTCTACATCGAGCATCGTCGGCTAGTTATTTACGGTATTGATTTGAAATGTGCATCAGAGACAAAGCGAATTATAGTTGGTATCGTCCCTGCACTATACACCAGATACATATTTCCTGATATAGTGTGAAGTGAGGAGCAATAGGAAATTTACCATGTGAAATAAACGCACGGTATTACTGTGCAGGCGAATTTCACAGTTTCAGTTGGCTCTGTCCAATTAGATAGTATTCTTCGGTGAACAGTTTGTCAGCTGGTTACAAGTTACACCAAGTGACAGTTATTCCACCGTAGAAATTTCACGCTGCCCGTGTACATACGTGAACGCAAGTTATTAATTGGTTATGTGCTTGGCAAAGGTGTGTTACGTATTTTACATGGAACATATGAGATATACGAAGTAGCTGCGACATTGGGGTTAGCGTCCATAAAAACAAAGCCGTCCATTACGATGGTGTCGATCGATTAAATTTTCCAGCGGCTACCCGGGGAGCCACGACCACGGTACAACGTTAAATACTTTCTGTTATCTATTGGGGTTAACGGCCATTACGTTCTATTTTCCCAAATGGTTTGCGAATCTTCTCGTTACGCTCACCCATATTTTACCATATCGTTTCTCAGCGGTCATATTTTTATCGTTCGAGCGCGTTGAGGTTACAAACAAAAAATCATCCAACCAATTAAATTTCCTGATTCATAGACGCGAGACGTATCGTTGGTTCGGCCATCTGATATGACAATTTTTAAATATCCTAAAGCAATCTTACCCGATTGGGTAGACTGTCTCCCAGTAGATGCTTGCGTAGCAGCGGATTGCGGTGCTCTGGCGGTAGGATCTTCGCTACTCTGACCACTGCTGGTAGCGCTCATAGGACTGTCCATACTTCTAGTATTGTTGTTGTTGTTCGTGTTGTTATTGTTATTGCTATGACCACTCTGCTGGCCCCTTGACGTCACCGGACTGGGCGTAGGACTGAAGAGAGAATGTCCAGCCGAATAAGGATGCGCACTTCGCACGTCTATCGGCGAGATCCACATCTCTTCAAGGGGTACGCGCCCTCGGGACTCTATCAGGCCGGGTGTGCTCTGGCAGCGACCCATTGCAGCTGAAAGCCAGGAGTTAGCTGAATTCGAGTATAGCCAGGCAAAAATTTCGTCATCTGCCTACCGGGCTATGAGCCTAACGTGGCCATCAATATCGGACGTTGCTCGGAGCAGGTCATTTGCTAAAGTATGGTATTTATCATTCTTCCCTAAATTACGCAATGGCTCTTTCGCATTGGCTAACGTTCATCATCATGAAATTAAAATGTTCGCGAATCGGGCAGCGAGAATTTCATCGATTTACAAGTTAGTCAATGTGCTACTCTCAATCTCTACGGTGCTCGGTAATAACGAGGAAACAAAAAAAATCTATGTAAAATATACAACATTTTTTTTTTTTATATTCAAAAATCTCACCTTTTTCCAGTGGCGCACGCTTGTACTTCTCCAGCCTCTTCACGGCGATCGCTTCTAGACGAACTCTGGCCGCCGGATATTCCTTAAGGACGTCCCACATGTCCTTTTTACTGAGAACGAACAGATCGCTGTATCCGACCGATCGCACGCTGGCTGTTCGCCGATTACCTGCGCCGATGCAGCCAGTTATTTGTTATCGGAGTGCACCAAGCTCCCCGTCGCATCAGCTCACATTCCCTTTTTTTTTTAATTTTATTAGTTTCTCTTTTTCGTTCCCACTCATTTTGTCCGTACTTCACGTAACCCTCTACCACCTACACCCGCTCGAAAATCCCATTTCGCCTGAATCATCCCTCACACGATTTCATCCCTATACTCGAGAGTTAAATCAACTCCGTTATCGTCGTGCGAATTTCGCGTAAAATTTTGTCCGCGTTCCGAAAAGGGAGAGGGACAAAAGTAGAGAAAGAAAAAATGAGGAAATAAAAAAGTAGCTAAATCCGCGAAAAAACCGTCCTGCGATTGGGGTCCTGTGTGTTCAACCCTCCCCACCATACCGCCCCCTGACCATAACGCCATTCGCTATCGCGAAGTGAACATCCAACCGGATGACGTAGGCACTTCGATAAATTATTCGGACGCTATCCAAAAATTCCGACCAACCAGCGAAAGTAGAGAACCGAACGAAGAAGTGGATAAATAGTAGAAAACTTTAAAAGAAAAAAAAAAGAAACGCGTCAACTTTCAACCCCAAAATGAAACTTTACGATAAAATTATGAGAGGCGAGCGATATGTCGTATAGCGATTCCCAAAATCGAGTACGTTGATTATATCGGGTTTTTTAATTTTATTTGTAGTTTTTTTTGTTTAACATTCCAAAAACACTACTGTACGATGCAAAGAAATATATATATATATATGTATGTATTACTGAATGACTATTACAATATATGACAGTGTAATATGTAACACGTGGATTCGCTTACTGGGTGAAATACTTATAAAGAGGTTAGAAAGCGGACTTCATCTACATACGTGGTCTCAAAATTTAATTACGCACGACTTACGCACATACGCATAGTGGTTAATATTCGTAAAGCGGACAAAGACAGAGACAACAAGAGACAAAGGGGGGTGATTCGTATAGAAAGGGTGTATTCGTCTTGGCACACACTGTACGAGGAATAGGGGTGAGCATATAATATACCATATTGGAAATTGACGTCTTCACAGAGCACGGACAATCGGATAGGGGACCGAGACCATATAAGGATTACGATAAGATACGAATTATTTTGCTAAAAATATTTATACTGTGCAGAATAAGAGCGAGTGAAACGTAACGGCAAGAGGACGAAATTGAAAATGGTAAAAATGAAAATTGCAATAGACATTTGAAGAAGCACTCTCGAACAATACTCGTTGTCAGCCGTGATAATTTTGCTAAAGTGCATTTCTACTGTTTCCCTTAGTTCGCATTTTTTTTCCGGCTATATCGTGGATCATTATAACGATCGACGGCAAACATCGAGCATTTTTCTTGGTGCGATGGAATTGAAAAGTCACGAGCGTGAAAGTTGCGTAACTATTATTTTTTACGAATAACGAATAAACTGCTAGAAACTTCAGGACCAAAATGGTACTTCGTTACGTACGGTAGGTGATGATATCAATAATATATATTTCTTTATAGGTGACGTACTTTACTATCTACTCTGGCGAAATGTCGAAACTACGTGTAGCAGATGATATAGATAAAGAGAGAGGATAGAGCGCTGGCAGAGGTATGAGAAAGAAAGGCGTTACGAAAGATATGAAAAAAGTACGAAAAAGAAGAGCAGTATTCGACGAAGTCGATGAGATCATCCCCCGTTCGTGAGAATAATAATATTTTGACAAAAATAATACCCGGTGGCAACCCCCGTTTTTATTACAGCCAAACTCATCGATTCCGTGGAATTCCGTAAAACGTGAAAGACGAGCGTCATCCCGTGTATAATAATTGGGAGATATGAGATTTATACAGAATAGATCAGGAACAAATTGTCGTACGAGAGCGAAAATTCTAAAGTAGACACGATAAAGATTCTTGAAACGACTCGCAGTCGCTCAACGACCTGTAGCCACAGTTTTCCATTCGTAACGCGCGATAGCATCTACAATCGAATTAAATTCTAAATCCGCCTCAAGTTTCCGAGTGATGACATATTTCGAAAATTTCAATTCGCATTATTTCCGTCCACAGCAGTTCACCTCTAGGTCGTCGAGCGAATAGGTGTAGCCCCAATCGTTAAGATGGACAGACTAAATCGGCAGATCGGTCTCATACCGGTTCGACGATTGTGGTAAACAGTAGCGGATCACAAAAAACGCGTAATCATGAAAGAGCGTGAGGGGGTTACAGCCCACGGGCCCCTGGACTGCTTGGAATATTTACCGCACTCTTTACCTGCAGTCCCCATATTGAGAATGCTGATCTCCCCGAAGTATGAACCAGCCTTCAGGGTAGCCAGGACGGTCTTCCCGTTGTCGGCAACTACTTGTAGTCGACCCCTGTTCACTATGTACATTTCCTTTCCTACCTCACCTGTGCAGCAGGAACAAACGACATGGTGAGTATCGATGAATGTCAGTAAGCGATGAATATTCATAAAGGACCGTTCACAGAACGCACTTTTACATACTCGTGAAAACTTACCTTTACGACATATATAATCACCAGGTGAGAAGAGCACGGGACGTAACCTAAGTACCAGTTCGCATAGGAAGCCAGCCTCTGTATTCTGAAAGATTTCGACTCTCCTCAGAGTGTCCAGATGAACGTTAATGGCGATCTCAGCCTTGAGCTTGTCTGGAATTATACATGATATATGTATAGACACATATATAAAGATGGGAAAGGCCAGTTTCAAAGACATGCGACACTCACAACGGCAAGCTAATATATATATATTTTTTTAAAAGATAGCAACCCTGGAACATGTGGGTTTTCAAGTTTAATGTGATTTAATCTAACGAACTATTTCTTAGCCAATCGCAACTCCGAGTGTCCAGCATAACAATTTTTTTGAAAAGTTCGGTGTGAGTGCCGCATAATGGCCACGAAAGTATATATGTTACATATAGAATTTTTCCAGGACCGCCCTGGAAACTGCCAATTGTCCTCATAACTGCCAATACCCAAGAAAAAAGTCATGGAAACTGCCTTCTAACATATTTATACATTTTGATATTTCATCAGCTCTACCGTGGATGATCTCTCGATATACAAGAGTCAAAAAGAATTCTCATAAAACGTCTGGAGCTTTCGGCTGCGAAAAGGCAACGTTGGAAGGAGACTGAAAACTTTTCTCGTATCTCGGGACAAACAACAGTATGTATCATCAGTTATTAAGCAATGGTTCCAGTTGCAGGGGAGTGTATGGTTTCTCCCTCTGCGTAGAATCTCTCAAAACTTTACTCCGACCGATGGAATGATTTGCACGAGAATTTCAGAGGCGTAAACAAAATTTCAATGTCGACCGATACGTTTCAATTGGAATCATGATAAATTCACTTTGATCTCGCGTCACTGTGAAGTGACATTTTCTGACATTTTTTATAGAATAAGTATGTAGAGATCTGAAGGAATTTGATATCGTTAAGACCCCCGCGTTCGACTCCCCGTCAATGTCATATGTGTATAGATATACAGTAGAGACCCTCCTTTCGATATTTCGCATTTTCTAGCCGTCAATGAGTGCGAGAGAGACGTAACCATGGGCGATTACGTAAGTGTGAGTGAGACAGTCGTACTGGTCGATCAAATTCTTATGTGTCTGTCCATTCGGCATTATCATAAATTTTATCATTGTGTCTGATGAATTTTCATATATGTGTTTTCGCACTGATGGGCTATCTTTCGAGGGTACTTATGAAAAGTGTTGGCTGATGAAGGTTATGGAACGTGGGAGTGACAAGAGGTAGGTCGAATACGAAGGGAGGGTAAGAAAACAAGAAGATCATAGCCTGTATCAGTTTTACTGTTTCTCGCGGTTAACTGCAGCCTTAATAAATGTCAACGTATTCACGTAATTGCCCATACACTAGGAATATTATGTATTTTCACATTACAGTCTTTACGGCTCTCAGACCTCGTAAGGGATCGCATTATCGTTATTACGCGTCTTCTTTATGTATCCGACGATCGTCGACGGTGCCATGAACCTTCTTCTTTGCGCTCTTTCCCTTTTAACTCATTTTAATGATCTCAGTCGGTAAATGGGTGCACTCCCTTTCTTTCAAATACCTCGCATCGCTAATCTGTTTTACCTACCGGGAAGACAGCTGACAGCCTTCTCCTCGTCGGAGCACTTTTGAGTCAACCAAAGGTAATCGAACCATTTGATGACTTTAACCTGAAGATGATTGGGCACCCTTCTCATACGCATGTACGTTTTCACACCGTCCAGTTTGGCTGTAATATAAAAAGAGAACAATAATATGCGGATTGAAATGCGTATACGAAAGCATCGTGCAGGTACAGTTTTGAGGTTATAAATACAGAAATGAAATTTAATCGGTCGTCGAGAGAATTCGTACGGCTTTCTATGTACATATTGATTATTATCTTATGAAATTAAATGTGGATAATTTAAAAATGGAAATTAATAATTATCTGTTAAATATTACTAATGCCAGTAGGAAACAGTCTGCGAAGATAGTATCTGCTCGTGACAGTCAAACCTATGAATTGACTGCAAGCCAGGTACAGTATTGCGCAAAAACTGTGTAAACTAAGCAGAAACCTCTAGCGTGCGACGCACGGCGAACAACTGGGCGACGGAATTTACCGTCGCGACGCTTTTCGCTTGCCGAATTACGGTAGGTCGTGGACGTCCCGTCGTACGAGCTGTGTAAACTCCTCGCTAAGCCAGACTTCTTCAGCGCACCGAGAGGTACTGGCCATTTGGTAAATAATGTGATAGTTTTGTATCTGAGAAGCTAATGAGAAAAAAACATGGAGAATTGACGAAGGCGCATGGACGATTATTTATTTATAAAACATCGAATGTCAAAACAATAATATGCAATTGCGTCCGAGGCCTTTACAATATTTATTTTTCTTTTATTAATTATTTTCAACCAACGATCGTATATCTCTATTTTCGGAACGGCGCCTGCTCGCCGCCTATTTTCACCTAAATTAACGTTTTTTATCAACACCAATTTTTTCTCATGCGGAATTTCAGGATTATGCGATTTTTTAAATTTTATTATCACACCACAGATTTATGTCGAACAACGCGATACCTGGTTCTTCAATTTTTAGAATTTTATTTATGAATCGGATATCCGGTACTCCGTCAAGGCGTGTCCTGTTGAGTTGAAAAAACATTGGGCATCCTGAGTGGAATCAGTACGGAGCGTGCAAGCTCTTCCAAAAGATTTGGACATTTTATTTTCTCTCGGCAGATTTGCCAACCGGTAGATAGCTTTCTAGAAAAACGTGTATATACACCCACTCGGGCATTACTATCCGGAAATGACGTAGTTCGCTACTAGGAGCATCGAATATCCTGGTTAAACTGGATGCAGAAAAATGCGCAAACTCGTTCCGAGATTTCCAACGACAGATAAAAATTCTACCCTGATGCTTCGTCACGGAAAAACCATAGCACGTGTTATTAATGCAACGGGACATTTCTGTCATGTTCAATAAATATCCGACCACTTGTATCGCGAGTATTGCCAGTTAAGGAAAATCCCCACGGTACCAGGTGATAAACTTTTGTCGCTGGTTGGAAGACCGATCGATGACGTCAACGGTTACGTTATTTTTAGTCGCAAGGGGTTGGTGACGCGCTTCTACTCGTCTATGAGGAAGATTGGCACCCCTTGAGTTATCCACTCAATTCATTCATCCCCATGACCGCAGAAAGGGAGGGTAGTTCTTGTAGGCAATGACATGAAGTCTCTGCTTGCCGTTCTAGACCTAGTGCCCGAAACGCTACGAATAACATCGTCGAGAATAGCTAAGATCCATATTTAATTTGAAAAAAAAAAAAAAAACCAACGAAGTAATGGAGAGTATGACAATATGTAATTAATATAAGATATCCAGAATAAGAAAAAAAAAGTATGGTTTTGCAAACCAAAGTATCTCTTGGATACGATCTCAGGTGTTGCGTAAAGCTGAAAAGAAAAAGATAGAAGATTCTCGCAGAAAACTATCCGAGAGAAACAAATAATATTAAAATGCAACCTCGTTAAACTAAACGAGCGCAGGTGATCACGCAAGTGAGAGTGTGCAATTGACAGAAACGAAACAAGTGTTTTAGCAAGGCTATATGAAAAAATAATAGTTCGGTCACTTATTGCGCACTTCGTGTAATAACATTTGCACGAGCTCACACGCATAAGCATATCAAAATCCAATAGGTATCCCCAACGAGGATACAGAAATATTGGATTGTTATGACAAATGCGAGTTTCAGTATAAAAATGGGAGATGCTGGTCAGTCAATCATCAGTTGTCTCTGGCACGTTTGAAAATGCGCTTGCTGACGATTTGTGCTTCCCTCTTGCTGTGCGGCATCGCGGTCGCATGGCCGACGTTTCCGGGAGTTGCAGTTACCTCAGTAAGTGAGAGTGTAAACGATGGGCATCACTCCAAATCCATACAAGTTCAAGTACACAAAGCAAGCGATGGATCATCTTCCTCTTCCTCTTCTTCATCTTCATCCTCGAATGCAGCTGTTCAAGTTGGGGCTGGAGTTGGAACCTCTGGAGCATCTGTCAATGTAAACGGTAAGTTAAGCAATGTCTGCACCGCTATTTGCACTTGGTACCGAAGCAGGAATTGTAACTAATCAATTGAAATGATAGGACATGGTGCATCTGCAAGCAACGCCGTACCATCAACCATTGTAGTATCCACTTCCCATGGACCGGGAGTTGCATCATCTGGTGCCGGTGCTGCTGGTCAAGCCAACGCGGCATCCGGCGCGGTAGGCAATTCGGCTTCAAGTGCTAACGCCGCCGCCGCCGCCAACGCTCAAGCCGGCGCAGGATCTGGCGCGGGAAGCAATTCGGCTTCAGGTGCTAACGCCGCCGCCGGCGCCAACGCTCAAGCCGGCGCAGGATCCGGCGCGGGAAGCAATTCGGCTTCAAGTGCTAACGCCGCCGCCGCCGCCAACGCTCAAGCCGGCGCAGGATCCGGCGCGGGAAGCAATTCGGCTTCAGGTGCTAACGCCGCCGCCGGCGCCAACGCTCAAGCCGGCGCAGGATCCGGCGC
>JARQSV010000552.1:7400-25432 GCA_030142285.1 Calameuta idolon | reverse complement strand
CAACGTTGGCAAAGGAGCATCCGGCGCAGCGTCTCAAGCTAGTGCTGCAGCCCAAGCTGCAGCTAATGCAGCGGCCAGCAACGTTGGCAAAGGAGTATCCGGCGCAGCGTCTCAAGCTAGTGCTGCAGCCCAAGCTGCAGCTAATGCAGCGGCCAACAACGTTGGCAAAGGAGTGTCCAACGCAGCGTCTCAAGCTAATGCTGCAGCCAATTCTGTATCGTCAGGGATGTCTGGTTCTGGAATCGCAGGATGGTTCGATGCCGTGTCCAAAGCTGCTTCTACTGCTAAAGCCGTCGCAAATTCCGTCTCCAGTTCCATGGGACATTCCAACATGGTCACCATTGGCGTGTAAACTGTGGTATAACCATCAGTTCTCCGTCCTGTTCATGGTTCTCCAATGAACATCAGCGTTGAAGAACGTCAATGAATATTATTAAACTTTAAGGAACTTTTCAAAATTTCCACGTACTTCAGAAATTTCTTATATTCGTAGTTCCTTTAGCTTTAAAAGTTCTCTTGTTAACGATAGTGATGGTCTGGTGTAAGGTGCATTAAATAAAGCTACTGGACAACTGAAAATTCCATTGTTCTCTTAAATTTTCCAATCACGATAATACATTGCTGTAAGACTGCATTCTTACATACACTAGTTAATCATCGTTTATCTTCATATGCTCAAATACATATTTGACGTGTGGAACAACTTTTAGTAGCACCGCTATTTAAATTCATTAATATATTTAATATTACAAGGTAGAAACGTACCAACCTTTAATACAAATATAATATGTTTATAATACATTATATTATAATGTATTATATTATATATTATATATTATATTATAATGTATTAATCAAGACCTCACGGGGATGTTTAAATATTGTTAATCGTGCTGTATTAATTTATTTAGTAAGGAAGAAAGACTGTAGATAACCACTGACGGAACTTTGCATTACATCCTTATTCAGACATGGAGTCTTGCAGGATGTCTATTTACTTGGACGCATCAAGTGTAATTTAGCAGCAGTACTACCAATGTCGTACGAGTATCACTAGTAGCAAAGTAGTATCATTTGTAACGTTGGTAGTTGTGTTAGAAGGGTTGGGGTCTACATGGTCCCTTTGTATATATCACAGATACATGTTTCTTTAGAGCAGCAGAGTGCTTTACCATCCTGGCTCTTGGTGCAACCTTTTCGTCTTGATTTTTGCTCTTCTGAACCTAGTCCAAGAGG
Organism: Calameuta idolon; assembly: GCA_030142285.1. Lineage (NCBI taxonomy): Eukaryota > Metazoa > Arthropoda > Insecta > Hymenoptera > Cephidae > Calameuta > Calameuta idolon. The sequence continues at coordinate 24,196 of JARQSV010000552.1, read as the reverse complement.
ATGAACTCTTGGTAGCCAAGGATCATGTAGATTCACGAAAAATCTTGACCTGATCTTATTGTCACAAATTGCTCCACCGATCAGAAGTTCCTGGTGAAGATGCTTCCTAGTGACTTTGCTGATCTTCTACATTTTTCTGTTTAGTCGATGGCACTGGGATATTTCTTGAATAAGCCATACACTTCACGGTAGTAGTAATTGTAATCACCAAGATGAAGGATATTACTGGAAAGGAACTTGAGTCACAGGTTAGTATTTAATGATTCTGATTGGCCTAGACCGATCATGTTCACTGGTTGCGTACCTCTTCACTCGTTGAACAGAACACTGCACTCGTTGGAATCAGTGCACCCAGTGCGATCGTCAGAACTCAGTTTTGAGTAAAGAATAAACCAAATGTAAAAGGACGAACCAGCCAATATCTTCAGCTGATACACTCTGTATACATTTGATTCCATTGGGATGCCCTGAATCGTGCTGATTGGGATTATTTTTCCGCAGTTGCGTTGCCTGAGGAATTTCAAGATAAAGAAATGAACGAATAAAGAAAAAAAGAAATTAGACAATGCATCCGATAAAATTTGATGTCAAAAAGTTTGTAGAAACGAATAAAAAATTCGTGATATTTTTGCGTCGCTCGATATATATCTACAAGGTACCTTGTATGTACGTATATACGTATTGCCGAACGTTTGTAAAGGCGCCTTGAGGTTGGGTCAATCTTCATTTACATTACTGGTACAATTCGTGAAAGCGCCATAATGTATATGCTAATAATGAAGCACGAGAGCTATAACAAAGAACACAGTTTATTTGTCAATTTTGTTTTGCTCACTGTCTTTTATCGTCCGGCGCGTTTATAGAGGCGAGTTTACAACGAAAACGACCGTTCGCCAGAACACTGCCTCGTATAACCCTGCTGAATGCTTTCGCTTTGAGTTTTTCACTCAACATTTATGATTGTCATTTAACGCGACGGCCATAAAGCATCATGCAAACTTCTTTATGGCGGTAGCCACCGGTGATTTGAGTTTGGTATTCGTCAACTTATAGCAATGTCATTACCTAAAGTCGTATAGAGAGTATACGTGAGTTCTGGGCAAGCCGGAACTGACAACGTTAGGGGATGAACCAAAGGGCGAAGTATGTTAAATATAAGGGAAATAGGTTTGCCAAGGGTGATACTGAATCTTCGAGATATATTTCATATCAACCTGATCGATACAGCAGTTCGTTTGAAATTTTGAATATCGGATCACGACATCAGTTCTACCTTTAGGGGACATCTCCTTACGAATCGGAATGTAAATAAGTCCCGTCAAATAGGAACTAACGTCACGGCTCGATTATAGAGACCAATATGGGACAAGCATCATATTTTTCCAATGACGACGATCCGTGAGGTCGTGTTTAAAAATAAATAAAATGAATGGAGAAAACGAAAACGTTCGGAAGGAAGAGAACAAAGAGACCAATCGAAAATGCCTTATTCCTTTCTGACAGATTTATTCTTGCTCCGAGCGAGGTTAAAAATCCTTATTCGATATTTTCGTATTTCTATGTGAACCTTTTTTCCATTTCGCGGTTTTCCCAACGAGATATGGATTTACGTGTAAAAGAGGAATATCTGAGAAGCGCAGCTAACTCAATAATCCTGGAGTGCGGGAGTTCCAGGACAGAGATTGAAATTTAACGCGATTCGCGAGACATCCGAGTGGTAATCTCGAAACGTAATATGTTACTTACTGAGGAAATCCAATGGCAGTCCGTCGAGAACCACATCCCTGGAACACACAGTCAAGTTCGAAATGCTAGAGGATAATTTTAATTAGGAATTGTTTCTATATTTCGAGTTCACTCTTGTGGCAACCTATGAACTCATAAACCCTTTCTTCCCATTTCTCGTATAATATTACACCATCGTCGTGTACGAGAAATCCACCATTTTGTAAAGGTATCAGATTAAACCAGCTTCCAATTTCCAGCATTCCGAAACTCACTGATTTGGGTTCTTAAATTATGGTTGGATGAGACAGCCGCGACTACAGCGCCACGTCCGTGAACTAACTGTCGGCTTCACGATAGTGGCGCCAGTCGACGTTTTCTCGGGTGGGACGTTCCTTATTCAAATTCCTTGTTAAACTTTTATCTCTTCTTTTCATATTCTTCCTTTATCCTTGTTATCCTCCGTCTAGTGTTTCTAGATTTGCTCCGTTTTATATCTACAATAGTGAAAAGTCCTCTAACTATTCGTACGCCGGTACTCAGAGCCTTGCAGTCCTCACAGGCCTCGGCCTACTTCTGCCCATGACAGCTCCGAGTGCAGTGCGCTAGCCGAGTTTCCTAATTTAATGTTCAGCCTTCCTTTTTCTTCACCCTTCATCCACTGTACACCCCGTCTCTTTCCACCCTTATTACCTTATGCTCTGACTCTGACTCTTGTCAGCCTCTCTTGGCTGAAGCTGGCGACACTACTGTCGCACTCTTTTCGCCGTTGAAACGTCACGACGTTACGGAAAACCAGGAAAACGAATTTTAATTAAATCTCAACGTCGAATCACCGCGAGTGTCGCTCAGCTGCTGTTGCTGCTTTCGCCGCTTCCCTAACTTCCGACGAGATAATAATTAGATTTTAGTACGGAAAACACATTTAGACAGTGTCGCAAGAATAATTTCATTTATTCTCCCGTTACTACTTACATCAGATATGCAGAAATTTTTTGTAATATCCTTATTTAATTATTATCACTTTTCTTTATTAAATTTCTCTTTTTACTTCTCGTGCCAAGAATCAACGAAGGGCGTACGTGATTTTCCTCTTTCAAACTTCCCGCGCCTCCGGCGTCCATTATTAAATATTCAACGTACCAGTACTCACTGTATGGCTGGTTGTCTTGTGCAAGTTCAATATAAAAAAAAAACATTCTACACCCCCACTGACCAGATGCCCTTGCGGCAGCCACTGAAATTACATTCACTGTTTCAATTTATGAAGAGAGTTTGCCTCCACTTCTCCTGATAGTTCCACTGATTGACGCAGCGTCCGCAGCGCCCGAAGGTAAGTAAGCTCTTTACCAGTGATCGGTAACGATAATCAATATGGCAGAAATAAACTGAAACCGTAAAAGAAAAGAAGAGACGTCATTACTCTGGAGACGTTTTAAAGAAACGAGATAGTTTCTCACCAGGATTCAACGACTTTTTACTGCATCAGCCATTGGGAGCTGTCCTGGTGTAAGGTTAGGATTCTTTCATTATCCGCTTGACTTCGACGAATGATCCTGGCTAATTCATTCCCTTGAGTAAGTTACTTTTTCCACTTGTATCATTTGTTTTAAAGAAAAGCTACGAAGAAGCGTTACGCGGTGGACTGCTCAGTGCGTAGACACAGCTAACGTAAAGTCCCACGACTACGACCAGGGTCCAAAAAGTGAATACAGCCCTTGAATATTCTGGATAGGATAAGAAATGACCATCGTTTATATCCCCTCGATAAATCCTTATAATAAAGTCTCACTATCATCCTCGAACGCTTCGGCCCCTTCGTCGTCATTTGTATCTGACTTCCACTCCTCGTCGTAGAACTCTATTTGGATGGATTACATATAAACAATGACTGATCATCCTTGATTGCATGTTTGGCCAGACTGCTATTGCCTTCACCCACGTTTATGAGTGGCCAATAGATATTGATGATTCTAGGGATTTTTGTCTTTGTTTACCTTGTCCCTCCTGAGCCATCTTCACCACGAGGTTACCAAACGCTAAGGGATGGCTTTGCTACTGGGGTCGCTGGAAGAGGAACGCAGTAACTTTTTGTCTACCCTGGGCACGATCGAATTAACAAGGATAATTCGATTAGGTATGGTCCTTTCACTCCGGTGGGACGATGGGGATGGTTTGGCTTTAAGTTGAACTTGGGACCCTTGGGATTTTCAATATATTCTCGTTTCTCCTGGGTTTCAGGACGACTCCGTTCTGTCTTGAGTGATTTGAGTCTGGTTCGGTTTGGCTTCTTCACTGGGATCCGTTTTCAATTTTATCTTCGAGCCCGACTCCTGCTTATCGGAATTTGATGGATTCTCGTTGAGTAAGGATTTTTCAGGTAACGCTGTTGTCGGGGATATTATTTTCACGGTATCCAAGTCCACGGGATCATGGCCTTTTCGTTTCTCTAATTAGGAAAAGAATTATCTTCTTTATTTCGTGGGGTTTCCTTTCTTTTTTTTTTTTTTCTTTTATCATCATTATCAAGAGACTCGGTGGACTTTAATTTTTTCTTCTTCCTTAACGACTAACCTTTTGCTCGTGCTCGTTCTAATGCTCTTAGGTAAGCAATTTTTCGGCAATTATTTTCCGGCGTACATCCTCGTCGTATCTCGGACATACTTTTTTGGATTTAATTTTCGCTCAAGTTGCGTAAGCGCAGACAATTCTTTTTTGTCTCTTGACAATTTTTCGGATATTTCTTGATCGGCTGATGATAAAAACACGAAAAGTAACGTGTCTTTTTTTGCGTTGAATAATTTCTACGGAATAACTAAATCAAGAGGCTTGAACCTTACGATCAAAGTAATGTCGACTTCGTGACAATTTTCACATCCCGGATCGCAATCGTTTACCTCAGAAATGCCGCTAGCCTTGAGGTAAGTTTTCGGCGAAGTTGCCAAACTTTCCAAAGTCGTAACCGAGTCGATTTTTCGCGAATTGCCACCACCGACGGCTGCAGAACTTCCCGACGTAGTCGCTGCACCGGATAGAACTTTTTCTAAAGGCACTGACGCAGCCAGGGAATTCAAATCGCGCGGAATTTGATCCTCCGGTTTGGCAGAATCACTCATCCTCCATATTAAAGAATCAATGCGCGATTCACGTTAACCCCGAGCACTGTACTTTGAGTCGATAGAATTATAAATGAAAAAAAAAAAAAAATGTTTCCAAAATTTGTCACTTCAAACGATATTAATTTATCAAAATTTCGAGTGCCAAAATAAAAGTGTCCTGATTACATCGAAAAAAAAGATAAGAGACATGGTCGTCTCGTTGTTGATAAAAAAAATCGAAACGTTTCGAGTGCCAGTCATTTTTTTTTTTTCTCTTATCGTTACCCGTCACCGCTTCATTTAACTGGCACGACTCTATCGCATTGGCGACGTTAAAAAATCATTCAATATCACATTAGTGCCCAGGATAATATAAGCTCGCAACAAAATCCCCTTTAAAACTTCAACAGGGATAATAATTTTATCGGACTTCCGTTAGGAGGATCGACCAGTCCATTTTGAAGCTGTGCCGAAATAATTATATTCACGCGACAAGGGGATGGCGTTGAGTGGAAGAGTGAAGAAGTGCTACTCTGAGAGCTGGAGGGGGGGAACAGACGTGTCCCCCCTGTCCCTTCATCGCCCCGTAAGTCATTTATAAAAGGCAACGTGCTAGCAGGCGTATAACAGCGGAGTGGATAACCGTCCCTAATTGTAAATCGGTTAATGAGCTTTCGATTGAATTATTCGATGGCGTCACGAGGGAAATTAGATTTGGCGTTAACAATGGCTCGTGAAAACGGTCAGGATGCCCGGAGGCCACAAGCGTAACAGGGAGGAATGACAAAAAATGGCGGCGACCGTTGGTAACCGGAAGAAGCGATATAGAATTTCACTGAGAACGTGATGAAAAAATGTGGCCCTTTTCCAAAAAAAAAAAAAAATAAAATAACCATCTCACATACCTACCACCTCTTATTAAAACCGGGATTCGGCAGCGTTATATCTTTTTATTTTACCAACGATCCTCCTCGACTTCCGCTTAACGTCGCCGTTACCACGACGTAACGATACTGCGACAGAGTCGGTGTCGCAGAACGGCGATGCACTGCAGGCGCCATATTTTATTCAGGCCCTCGGACTAACCCACTCCCCGCGCCCAGGATGGTCCGATAGCACGGAGCAAACTTCCCCAGGAGCGATACGATGCAGGATTCGTACCGTCGTTAATCAGTAAGTAAAATCTGGTAAAAGGAAACAAAAAAAAAAAGAAAGGGGAAAAAAAGAGAGGAAAAAAATGTCAATCCCCTAAAAAAAAAAAAGAAAAACGACAATTCCAAAAAATAAAAAAGAAACGTCAAGATTTATTTACTCCCATATCACGAACATCCACATGGTATCCAGCACTGACAAGTAAAATCCTTCCCGTCCTTTACTCAAACGTGACCGACAGCTACCGTATTGCCAAGAAAAATAGATTTGCCAATTGTCTTCGACATACACTAGAAATAAATTGGCAATATGAAACGCCAGCGTGTATGCTGACGTAATACGAAGGTGTGTATACACGAGATCCAATTGCGATAACAACCGTGCAACGACCAAGTCGTATATCTTGTACGTCTCTGACGTCGTCGCGCCCGACGCGCATTTGCCTCGTGTTGTGTTATGCGAATCGTACGAGACCCATAAAAAAGAAAACTATTACAAAGAAAAAAAATAAAAATTTTCATACCGCGACCAAACAGAAATATATACCAAGGGAAACGTGGAGCATCAAGTCGCCTCCCGACACGGATAACCTACAATGCGCCCGGTTTAATGCGTAGACGAGGGTCAGGACGCTGTCAAAGTTCGAACTGAAGTCGCTCGACTAATTTCATAAAACTGCGGCTTGCTTGCGCGCTCTTCAATTAACCTAAGTGATCTCAGAGGGTGCCCGGTGTGAGTTCGGCCTTCGGTAATTCGCGCTAATACCCTGTGCAAGGGTGTGCGGTGACGTAGGACGGCGTCGGGGGTGGGGCGGGGGGGTTAACGAAGAACCAGGGAGAGGCTGCTGTACCAACCTTACGTGTTAGGTTTATATATGACGTAAATACACAAGGTGATACCCATGAACTCTTACTCCGTATATACGTATGTGTATAAGGATACATGGTGAACCCTAAGGGATATATATTATGTATAGATATATATGTATTACAGGCACAAGGTGGGCTCGTAGATCCATATGGCTGATAATCAGCCGTGGATCCTCACGATGGGTTTTCGTATTGACGATGTCGGTAACGCACGGGCTGGTCAGCCAATACAGGAGATATTCGATGATCGTAACCTGCTATTGATTATCGTGGAAATATTACCGGGTATTAACGCGCTTCGTTTACGCCACTGGTATTAAACGTACGCGCGCACCTATTTATGTACCAGCGACCCTTACTCGTCCTGTCTGCCTGCTGTGCTTCCTTCCTATCTGGCTGCCTATCAACCTCCGCATTTTCGAGCCGCTCGTTATTGTAACGATGGATTATCGCGGTATGGTTGGTAGCAGTGCTCATGCTTTGCCTGTTGAGAGAGATAACGTTTGCTTGTTTGTTTATATATATATTGTATGCTGATGGTAAGGGGAGAGTCCTACGTTACCGACGGCGCAGTTTAAAGTTTAGCTATAACATAGAGAGCGAGTTAGGTGCGAGATGGAGAATGTGATCTTATCGGGTCGTTGCGGTTACTTTTCTGGGATTGATAAAAATGCAAGAATATGGGGGGAGGGGCAGGGGTCTAAATTCGTCGCCACGTGACCTGTCGAATTTAAAGGCGATATATATGTACAAGACGGTCCGATACGGGAATGCTATTATGTGTTTCTATCGATATTTTTTTTTTTTTCTTTTTACTCCTGAGGGTAGCTATTTTTATAGGGATCTCCGAGGGTTGCAAGACCAATTACGGAAGATGGCATTTTTATCCGTCTCTGCCTTGGCTGCCTGCTGATCTTCCCCCGGGGTTAGTTGCGGTTCCTGTCACTTGGGGATGGAGGGGTGGGATACTGTGATATTAAAGGGAAAGCCTTGGTTATGTCTGTCGATGAGAGCGGAAACTCAGGGGCTAATTGAAAATCGAATTATTTATTGGTATGGGTTTCACGTTGGTGGGGTTGCACTTTTTTTAAAATATTAACGGCGAGCCGAAAGGAAAAAAAAGCGCGTAGCATAGCGAAGCGAGTATTGGAAATTTCGAGGGATGATTAATGAGAAAAAAGTTAAGGATAAGAGAAATTGCGCAGTTTCTTTATAATTATAAATTAAAAAAAGATGGTCGAAAAATTTTTTTTTTTAAATGTCAACCCCACGCTTCACGATCTTTTAGGTAGAAATTTCGAAAGATTCCACCGTTTTCGACCGTGTGCGACCGTCCGTGTGACTTCACCCCTGATCTCAATATTCTGCAGGCGACAAGGAAAAAGAACGACATAAACTGTACAACCCGACCAGCAACGAGGGTTGCGGCCATTACTCGACAATTGCTTAGCAGCCTCAATGTGGATAGAGAGAAAGGAAAATGGTCTGACAAAAAGAGCATACAAATAGGGGCTGGAAAAGTTTACCACGTTTAGGTACATCCAAGGAGCATCCAACTGTAAACGGGAAGGATAAATTCAGTTTGACTCCCGTTCACAATTTGTGCTTGGCTTTAATGAATTTATTCATGTTAATTAAGCTTAACCAAAGGGTCTGCCGAGGATGCACCTCTTTCACAGATGTTCGCCACTTTGTCGGTTCACCACATCAACGACTGGTACGTAAAAGACGGTGGGGTGGGGGGATGACGCTAGGACCGGAAGCTGCATGGGGGTGAGGTTGGCAGTCATACGGAATTTCAGGCTAGCAGCTTCCTTTTGTTTCCCCACATCCCTCAGGGCTGTATCCACAAACTTTCCCGTACTTGGCAACACAGGGATGCACTGCATACTCAAACCCCTACAGCCATTCAGTTGCATCCCCTTGTACGGGGCTGTCGTATATTCCTTGCAACGTGTTTCAAATAGTTCATAGAATCCATGAAGAATTTTTTTATAATTCCATATTAAACCGCATCCTCACGAGAGTGCTTGACTGTACTCCATCACGTCATTTTTTCCGAACGCACCCCATTTTTCCTTTCCTTTGTCACATCCACCCCTGGTTCTCGCCGTCTAGTCTTTTTACCTTTGCTCCTATCCTTCTTTACCTACAGTGCCCGCGTTTTTCATACGGGAACAAAGGACTAGGTACACTCGTCAACGTCGCATTGAGTTATCGACAGGATCCCTTATTGAAAGGGACCACTCGGCACTAATCATTTTCAAAAATTATCCGATCCCTTTATCCATCGTGGGTACAGTCGGAAGAAGAAAAAAAAATGTGAATAAACAATATAAAAAAAAAAACAAGCCATTGCGCAGAAAAATTTTTTCTCACTTCAGCGCAACGAATTCTCTCGCATCGATCAATACGCAAACGTATACACTATAGATATAGGCGTAAAAGATGTAATTCAAGAAAAGTGTCACGGTAACATTACTCACCCTGAAACTCCTTTCTGGCAGCACTGACTGACGTCACAATATTCGCGACGTGTCCAAGTACCGTAGCGAAGAGTAGCAGGCCAAAGAGTAACTGTGCTATTACGAACAGGTATTCCCCCTTGCTTCTGGGTCTGAAACACACATAAAAATACCATAGGACGATAAGTAATAATTGATGTGAAAAAATGGTAAAGTTTATTGAAAAAATTGAAAAAATCGAGTGACGACATACCTGGGCAGATCTCCGATAGTGGTGAGAGCCAGCGTGCACCAGTAGTAACTTTGTAAATACTGCTTGACCACGTCAGCGGTCTCGGAATCGTTGAATACCCAGTTCTTGCTCCCAAAACCGTTGTTCTTATAAATAATATGATAGAGGCACCCGTTCCAGTGAAAGATCACCAGCAAGTAATGAATCAGGGAGGTGGAGCGGAACAAGTTGGGATAATTCGTGTGTCGCTCGGTCCTATCCATGAATGCCCAGAATCTAACGACAGTTTGAGCAAAATGAGAATTTTGAGAGAAGGATCTCGCAGAGGTAAAATAATGAATATGGTGGTAAAGAAAATAGAAAAAACAAAAAAAAATTTGACAATAGCATTAAAAGACTTGGATTGTGATTACCGGTAAATTTTCACGAGTCTAAAACTTCGGAGTATACTGTTGAATCCTATAGATAAGTATAAAAAGTCGAGGGGCAGCAGGCACAGGCAGTCTATGTAGAACGTGGTGCTGTTCATGTAATGATGTCTCAGTTTGGTAGCGTCAGTCTGAAGCACACCATCCTCCAGGTACCCGGTCCGAAAGTGGAAGACAATGTCAACCAGGTAGAGAAGATCGGAGAGATAGTCCAGACAAAACCAGACAATCAGCGTCTCACCTGTGTTTCATATGGAAGAAGAGAAGAGAAAAAAAAAAGGTAGGATAATCCTGGAAATCGAATTGGATTCGTGTCATGGGATCTTTATCGAGCTGGATACGAGGATAATGACTGACCGTTGATCTCCTGAAAGGCGAACCTGTAGATGATCACCCAGAAGTTATAAAGAAACGCAAGCGAGACGACCATGGACCAATAATAGCAAAGACGACCGGCCGGATCGAAAACGAAGGACCAGTTAGGCGCGCCCGTACGAAAACCACGTGATCCGGGTTGTCCAGGATATCCACGACTGCCACGTTGTTGCTGCTGTTGTTGGGCAGTGTATCTTCTGTGGGAAAAGATCCATAAGAGACGAAAAGACCACCGACGCTTTTACCTGTGTCTTTTTTTTTCTTTTTTTTTTTCTCCTACGAACGCAAGAACGGCCGCCATCTTTTATTTCTCTCAAAGATCCACTCACGTCTCAGTGCCATTGCAGCTGCTATTACTGTTCAGATGATTGATGGACGAAGGTGCGTGCAGATGCGAGGGTTCCCTGGACGTAGCCAGCGCCACGGCGTTCGGCAGTTTGAATTTCCCGCGCAGGTGATCTCGTCTTCGGGACTTTCGACTTAAGTCGAGTTCACTCGAACCACGATTCACGTAGGCCGCGTGGAGCGAGTCTCTGGATGAGCTGAAGTAGCGTTGCGGTACCGAATATACCTGGAACGAAAATTCGACGTATCGGTTCATCGGATAGGATACACATAGACGTACAGTTTATCTTGAATTTAAAATATAATCTGTCGGACGATCATTCGTGACTGATTAAGAGTTTCAAATTATTATCAATTAATTATCACTGGACGAACCTGCTGTTGCTGCTGATGATGATAGTAATGATGAGTCGGGCTATGTCTGCTCATGAACTTACTACTGACCAGATCCAGCAGACTCTGCCTAGAGGGCAAACCGCCCCTGGAGACGTTACCCACGCTCTTGCTATCCTCCTCACGTTCTCTGCCTCTGGAATCGCTAGCCCTGGCGCCTCTTTCGCGAAGCTGCTCGCAGCCCAAAGCGGAACCCGAACCGCCGCTGAGACGATCGCTGGCTCCGCCGGCAGCGCCCCCTGTCGATGTGACGATGCCTTCAACATCAAAGGATCCGGATGAAACGACTTTTCCTGCCACTCGTAATTGCTCCTCGGATTTGAGGGTTAGGAATTTGGGTTTTTGCTGCAGACCCCTTCGTCTGGATTTGCGCTATCTGTCAGCTTTCTGTCCGGTAAGTTAGATTACGTTGAGTTAGGTTAGGTTAAGTTGGCTTCGTTTGGTGAAATGAGATCAAGGTGGTATAATGGTTTTCTACCTTATTGCTGGTGAAAATAGATAATGCTTCTTTACGACACTTGACACTTTGGGTGACCCTTCTTTGAATAAAATGTTGACTTTTTTTTTTTGAAAATAAAATCTATATGTATAGTTATAGTTAGGTTCGCGATGAAATATTTAAGTGTAAGATACACCGGTGCTTTTAGTGGCGATCGTTGCTTCAATGTTTTATAGATGAAATTGGGACGAAATTAAAGTTTCAAAAAGTCAAAATAGAATGCTTTTATTTTATCCCGTTTCATATTTTTATTCGTGTAATCTGGGTCGCAAGTCCACCGGTACTGTCGTACTGTGAATATTAATTCGCTCATTTTAAATCCTATCCAGATAAATCTTTTACGAGTACGAATTGTGTATGCGAAACATAGTAAGCCAGACATATGTATGAGAGAAAGGTACATGAGAAGTTTTTAAAAATCTTTAGAAATGTACCTTTTTATCTGTAATAAACCAAAAGGAATATACGAATACATTTCAAAATGATATTACACGCAATAAAAAGTTCATTTTTGACCATTACCCCCAAATGGGAGCTTTCTACTTTGTCGACGGAAAAAGTCGGTGATTTTCCGAAATCTTTTCTACGAAACATAACATACGATTTGCATGAACATTCAGAACAAGCAATAACAAAATGATAAACTTTGGAACAAAAATTTGTAATCTCGAGCAAAAGTCTGTTTTTGTAATTAAATAAAATATATTGCACATTTCGGGTTCTCTGAAGTCTACTTTGTGCGTACATTCATATAGATTCAAAAACAGTTTTAATCTTTGGTCTCAGTCCATTTTACGAATACCTAGAACTTCTGAAATGCAATAATTATTTTTTTTCCCGGTGCTTCGTCAGTGCCCTCAATTTTTCATAATTAAATATTGAAAAACCCTATGAAATATATGTTTTTCAACTTCCAAAAACGACCCAATTTTTTTCACCCGACAAACTAGCAAGATCCCTTAATTAAAGAACCCACACACAGAAGCATGACACGTGCATTAAATTATAACATAAAATATTTTTAAAAAATCCTACGTCATGAATCATTCAAAAAAAATTCATTGAACACGATAAAAAAATTTTTCATAATTTTCAAAAATTACAACAGTACATCAAGTCTCCCCTAAAATATCGTCCCCTCGAATCTGCCCAATTAACGAACGACGTTAATAATTCTCATTAGCCAATTAAGATTTCACAGGATAAAGATAATAACCGCCAAAGGATATATTTAATAACATCAAGTACATATCTGCCGATGACACGATAACAGTAGAGATCCCGGTCACAGCTGCTATCGGGTTTAAGCAATCTTCGCAACGTTCATAAATCACATGAAAGGATTTATTCACAGGCCTTTAGCAACGGCAGGCATTGGCAATGTCTCTCAAAGGATTTCATTGTTGCCTAACGTATATAGCATAGCCCCGTTTCTGTTTGTGAGAAATGTTACGGTTAGCGGTAAACGTAACAGCCAAAGGTCTCCCGAAAATTATAACAAGAGTCGAACGTGAATTCAAAGCTGCGTAGGATAGCTTGACGTAAAACAGAGTACGTCAAATAATCACCGGCTGGCCCAGTCAGTCACTTACATAGGAATACAGTCGAGCACAACAATATCTACGATCGTCCCAACCAACTGATATCCCCATTAATTTTACGAACGACTGTACTGCCATTAATTAAGTCTTACCAATTGCTACGAATGTCACTACAGTATTCGTGGCTGTTACGTTAAACGTTAACCTTCGCCATTAAGGATGTAATATATTACCGCGGGATTGAGCAATATCTTAGGTAATTCTTAATGCTAATAATACGTCAATTAATTGTTCAAGACGGTTCTATACGCAGTGGTGACTCGTACGTACGATAAACGAATGAATTGAAATATGAAAATATTTTTTAAATATATTTTTTACAGGCTATTTATTTTCTTAGCTCAAACTCCCTTTATTTATACTTTAAACCCCAAGTGGATCCAAGGAATAAATAAAATACTGTCAGCCAGTTTACAGAAGCGGGAAGGATATGATGAGCCGGGTAGGCAAAAGCAATGGGATCGTTTAACAGATTTGAATCCTGAGATCAAAGAGCGGGCTTAGTTACGCACGAGTTTCCTTTTGATGAGATTCAAGTAAATTGAAGCACAGTCCGACACCCCTCTGGTATATTCGTATAGTGTCTGGTCTGGTAGAATCGTACAAGAGCGAATGTCTTAAGCTGTTAATTGTGTAGAGGTGCGAGGGTAACCCTTTAAAGGGTTTATTAAGAATATCCCTAGAAAATCACTAGATAACGACAAGCCTCGCTTCATCCCCTATACTGATATCTATTAGGGGCAAGATTCGAAGGGGATATAATTATAGGAATTTCTGACGATGAATTTTTCAAAAGCGTCTGGGTCTGCTCTGCTCGGTACTCCTGGGGCACTTGAACGTCTACTTTTTTTTTTCATCCCCTTAATGATATCAGAAACGTACAGAGGAGTGTCGTCGGAATATATTTTGATTGGTTGAAATGAGGGTGAATTGCCGTTCTCTAATGGAAATGGATACACCTCCGTCAAGACGAATGTCGCTCGATCGCCTTTACCGTGGTGAGAATGGGGAGGGCGGCGGCGTTACCGTATGGGTGTGAAACTGCGGTTGAAAAGACGAGGGTGGGTTGCTTTATGATATACGACACAGCGGCAGCTTAGCACACTCTCAATTCCCACAGTACAGGTGTTTCGAGGGACTCTCTTTTGAATTTACCATCCTGATTTATATTTACACCCTTAGCGTAGGGTAGATTGGAGTGTACCCAGCTCAATTTTAAGTTTTCCCCAGGGCTGCGATAGGGTAAATCATTTTTCATGATCTTGCGGACAGATCGAAACGGGATCGTAAATTTTGTACGGTAGAATGGAGGAGGGGGTGGTGGTGGGTGGCCGAATTGGAATAACCGTAATCATTGTTATTATCATAAGCACCAAAAACCGTATTCTCAGGCGCGTAACGACCTTTTTTTTTCTATTAAAAAAAAAATTCACAAATTTTACTTAAATTCCACAAAATTCTCACCCTACACACTAAAATTTACCATCGCCGCTTACAATAAACTATCCAAGACCCACGGGATTGGTAAAGCATTTAATTCAGCTACCAGACGATCATGATAACCGCCTGGTAGTAGAGGGATTGTGTAGTGTCAACTTAAATACACGTAAATTCAATGATAGCGAAACGATAACAAGTAAAGTCCCTCCTAATTAAATAGGGTACCTCAACTATATAATAGGACCCTATAGTGGATTAACGGATTACGTCCCATAGAATTTTATGGAGCTCGAGCAGCAGTATACAGCACGAGATGCAGCGTTTTAAATAATATTAAAAATAATTATTCCCACGTCCATGCATACTCGGTAAAGAGACAAGAAATCCTATATGACTCCCAAAGGAATTGTCGCTGCACTTTAACAAAGTCGATCCTAGTTCCTTTTTTTTCTCCACCGCTTGTTTTACGCGCTCACAGCTTTATCGTCGCGCCGCATGCATTCGATATTGTCCCTAGGGTCGTCATCCGGGGATTCCCCTATTTACCTGTCAAGAAGGCACAGATCGGCAAGGAGCCTCCGCGCTGTCGCTATGAGCTTGTTCGGTTTCGCGCGAAACGAAGGAATCAAGGTCCATTGCCGTTGCCCGTCTTATAGCCCGAGTAATGGCGGTATTACGGGTAACTGAGATGAAGTATCCTGGAAATAATTACACCATTACCCCAAAGAATCCCGGTCCCTGTCGTAACTCTGGATCCACGTGGAAAGCCACCACCGGCATTGCCCGTCAACCGTAGCCACCCCACGAATATACAACGGGTAGTACCGTGAACAGGAATGCTCTGAAAAATTCTCTTATTCCTTCTGACTCTCTTAATTTTCCTACCTTCCTCCTTTACATTAACTTAACTCGTAAGAGTCTTCTTTAATCTTCCAGAGCCACTGCCATCTTCAGCTTGAAATGGTTATAGGTTATGTTTGCCGTTGGACTTTTTAACGGCTGCTTTATTAGATATTGTACTCAATAATATTACATATATACATATTCATCAGAGCGCCAGGATATACGCATGCGCGTAGACCTACGAGTAACCTCAAAACGGGGACCCTCTACCTCTCTCCTCCCGCAAACGGGACTGATAAGAATTTGACCTCGGCGACCTTTCGAATGGTAGTCCTTCGAACGGAGAATAATGCAGTGTCGAAATAAGAAAATTTCAGTTCACGAATATTCGCTCTAAAATATATATATGTATTCTGTAATTTATCTCTACATATACATTGTGAATTTCGTCATTGGCGATTATCGCTCGTGAAAACGACATACGGCCACTCGGTTCTAATGTTTAAGCTCGCGTTATTAGGTACATTAATCCAGTACCTGGAATCGACGCCTATGGGATAATTTCTGCGGTCGTACGATAGCGGCAATCGGATCGGGTAATTTCCAACGGTCAGATATACAGAGATACAAGTCTGATGATTTCCTCTTAGTATTTCCATGAATACTCCCGAAGCTTCCCCTGCGCGTGCATAGATACCTACGTAGAGGAAGCGATACCGTAATTTTGAAATGCGATAATCCTGCCTCTACTATATCAAGACTGTATTAAACGATGCCGAAGGATTAAGCCTAGTTGGAATATTCATGCCAAGATTGATACTCGTAAAATTAATTGCCACTGGCAATATTTTCGAGACATAATTTTGTAAGATTCTCTTGGATACTGCTGGAGGACTTCAATGGGCAGGTTCTTGCCGAGAGTACTTGTACTGTAATGGAGGACGAAGAGGTTCAAGAGAATTAGTTTAAAAGCTTCTCCACTTGCCCGAACGTCTATACGTTCTGAGTCTTATTTTATTTATGTATAAGTAATAAGTGTACAAGATCCTTGTGTGTGTTACAGGACAGAGTACGTGGAATCTTATTGGGAATGCGAAGAGGAATTTTAATAAGAAAAATGAGTTGGTGATTTTTCCAAAAATTTTCGGGATTCGAATAATATGCATTTTTTGGAAAATTTTTTTTAAGTCAGAACTTAATCGAATGGTAAGAAATTTTTTTTACTCCTCGACCTGCCCACGATCAGTACCATTATTCCCGGGACTGGGTTTGGATTTTGGATATTTTGAGAAACCGATCGACCAATCCTGCTGTACGATAATTCTCGAGGA
>JARQSV010000551.1:2086-18586 GCA_030142285.1 Calameuta idolon | reverse complement strand
AAATAATTTTGTAGTAAGTATCATAACTTTGATAACAGCATAGAAAAGAATTTTCAATAGTTTCTTGTAGTTATCAAAGACACCTCTGTTAACTTGCAATGAAATTATATTAAGAAATGTAAAAATTTTATGGATTACTTTTACCCTTACAAAACACATTATTTTACTAAACGTGTCTGTTAATTTTCAATCTAACCTACGTCAATTTCAATATACAGACAATGAATCTAAGATTAAATCAGTATTATAAAATTATATATGAAGTATAATATAATTATACATGAAGTATAATTTGATATACCTATAGGTATATCAATAACTATAGTTATTAAATTGCATATGACTTTGCATATTGAAAACGTTGTAAATATCAAAAAATTTTTAACAGTGACTAACGCTAACGAGTACTGAATCACGAAGAAAAAAAGAAACTGTAAAATATCGTTCGATAATTCACATTCGCAGTTGGCAGCAAAATTCGATCGAATCTATCATTGAAAGTATTTCGTAATGGAAACACTAGCGTTTATTAAAGCTTCTCGAAATTCGAGTCACTTGTATCCAAAGTATACGTAATTATTGTAAAACAAATTGAATATTAACAATAAAGTGCCAAAACGTGCGTAAAATATTTTCATATAAATAGATTGATAACACATCACCTTGAATGACGTGCGTTACGCACGGCAGCAATACGAAGAGTACCGGGGTCGCGACGTCGCGAACGACTACACCTAAGTTAAGGTTCTACCACACAGAAGTGGCTCAACGCCACGACGGTTTACGGCGCCCCAGGATACTACTCGGAATATTACCTGCGTGGATTGAACTCAATTGATAGAAAATTCCCGTACAAAAAAAAAAGAGTAGAGAATAAACTGGTAGAAGTGGATGAAATTTAAATGCTACCCGAAGCCATAATTATAGCCAGTAGGAATACCGAAGAATTGAAATATGGTCGAATAAACTGTCAGACTCGTTTCAATTTTAATTCATTAGATTTATACCAAAGATCTAATATTTTATAATTGATAGAAAACACAATTATCAATACTTCATATATTTAGTTTCTGTTGATTGCATATCAGAGTTGTGAATATTTCACGTGGGAAGTGCGAACTGAATAGTATCTGGAAGTGACTGTTACTCGAATCGATCTCTGGTCCTAGTAGTAGGACTACTAACATAATCTAACAGTGACAATCAAGCGGCCAATCATCCAACCGATAGAGGACACGAGTATTTTCCTTATTTATTGTCACCTTTAATTTTTCATTTGAAATTTGTCTACCGACCTGCTGCTTATTCTTATTATTTCCTTTGCACAGGCTAATTTATTTACTCGTTCATTCGAATATTTATTAATTGCTCCGTTATTTTCATTAATCCAAATATCGATCGATTCTCCGTCAAAGGTAACGATGTGTTCAACTGTTTTACCTTGTACCTACCGCACGGTAAAGTCACCGACTGTCGGTAGGCAGAGACAGTAGACTGACTGCTATATCGAAGGTCGATATCCTTGCCAATTTCAGATACAAGAAAACGCTGTAGAAGAATGTCACTCGTAGTCGATAGATAAGCACAGAATTTAGCTCCTTGATAATTGAGACGAATTTATCGACAATGATCAATCGTTCCTACCTCGTAAAAAATAATAAATATGCTTAACAATACTGCTTCTAAGAAACGTTAATAAGTTGGCAGGTCAAAGGGCAAAAGTGCACAGCATGACACCCTTGTTTTTATCAAGAGATTGAAAATTAAAAAATTAACGATATAGCGCCATCGGTAACTGTCGTGTTGGAACCAAATTCCTTCAAGGATACCCCTAAGAGGTTAGTCCAAGTCATATCGAAATTATAATCCCGTTGGAATCGCAAATTGACTGCCTGGATTAGTATACACGGTGGACGTTACATATTATTGACTTCCAATAATATATCGTAGCTGCAACCAAGCAACAATACCCATCAACAAACCATTATGACATAACGGTGTGGCTTTCGTACGGCGAATCGTCAAATTACTGGATTGATCGATAGTGACCCGTGCTCCGACCTGGCTGGTTGTTTGGCAGCCACCAGCCAGTTTTGCAGACTCGCTTCCTCGTAATAATCGAGTAAAAAAAAGGAAAGGCAAAATGGTGGCCCTAGGCCGCCTATGTCCCGCCCTCTTGTTCGAAGGGGCTGCCCACGGTGGATTGTTCAGGGTCGAATCAACGCGAAGAGAGCCCCGTACCGCGAGCGAAGCCAGAGAAAGTTGTTGCATGGCGGACAGGGTGCCGTTTCATTTCGATCTTGAAGAGAAATAGGTGGGTTTTTGTCTTCGATGGGAGGATGCAAAAGTCACGAAGTCTCCGAAACGGAACGTGCCCTTCGCATACAATGTATGGAGCTGGTAAGAGGTACGTATGTTGCGTTGGCTGGTTGTCGCTTTCAGAGGTGGTCGCAGCCATTGTGAACGCCCAGCTCGAGCAACCGGCGAATCAGCGGCTGAAGGATGTTCTCGCACTCTGATCGACTCGGAGAAACACGAGGAAAAGAGAGATGCTGCCGCAACGCAAACGCACCGCTGATATCGATACAGTGACTCGCATGAGAGACCCCCGCGAACACTCCTCCTAAGGGAGGCTACACACTTCCGTTGCTGCTCGAGCCCATTTACATTAGATATCATTCTTAGCCGAATCCTTATCTATCTCATCTGTCTCGTCCCTACTTTCCTTTTATCTCCGAAGCGAATCTCTATCTCCTTCCGCGTGTCCCTTGCGTCTGCGTCGTGCTCGATTCCAGATCCTGTGTCGTTCCATCCATCGGTCAATGATAAGCTCCATCTATTCTCGTGGTGATTCAAATGCGTGTAGAGACAACGAGAGTTCTCTTGAGCGCTGCAGATCGCTCGTGTCTTGGATGTGCGTGCTGTGCATACTGTGTGTTCAAGTTGTTGGTGACAGACGTGAAATTCGAGAAAGAGAGTCATGATCATTGAACTCAAGAAAGTTGGAGGATCTTTCGGAGGAAGCGCAGAGCGATCAGGCTGATAACCGAGACTCGCAGGTTAGGAAACCTGTAGGAGTTCTTCTCATGCAGTCCTCGGAGTGCGGGAGCCAGTCGAAACGGTTAAGATTTAATAATCGGTAGAAATAATGCCAAGACCGTCGCGCGAATCCTATGGCGAGCAAAAGCCTCCATACTCGTATATATCTCTGACAGCTATGGCGATCTGGTCCTCGAGAGAGAAGATGCTGCCCCTTGCTGAGATCTATCGTTTCATTGCCGATCGTTTTCCCTATTACCGTCGAGACACGCGTCGATGGCAGAATTCACTACGTCACAATCTTTCGTTCAACGATTGCTTTATAAAGGTACGTCGAGTTAATAAACTTGGTTAACGTTACTTATGGAATTCGGTAGTTGACTTTTGACTCTGTTGGTACCTGTACACTTAAAATTTGTCCGATACCTTTTGTCTGCTCCGGAATGGGTGCCTGAGCCGTGAAACTGTCAAACGTTGCCAGCTGCGAGCTAGCCAAAAATGATTACTGGTAGAGAGTAAGGGAGCAGTATCGTGCCGCTCTGTGTACGTGTGTGTGTGCGTGTATTATAGGTGGCGTAGCTTCTCATCACCGACCAAGCGTAACCATCCATTAGGTCCGATCTGAACGGACGGTAACGAGCAGGCCACCCTATAGAAAACGCACCACCTAACTCCCCCTGATAGGTTGATACTCTTTCACTCTTTATATTACATCTTCTACGATACACGGAAATTCTTGATCGATTACAGTTTCATGGTACCGAATATTATATTCTGCATGAATAGATCGAAATGTTACTATTCGGAAGGGGTTAAGTGGGACAATGTAAATATAATAATGTAAGAGAGTACAATGGAGTAGGATGGATTTACGGAGTAGCATACTCTTCGGAGTCGCGTGATAGACGCTTGT
Organism: Calameuta idolon; assembly: GCA_030142285.1. NCBI lineage: Eukaryota > Metazoa > Arthropoda > Insecta > Hymenoptera > Cephidae > Calameuta > Calameuta idolon. Next base: position 14,634 of record JARQSV010000551.1, on the reverse strand, counting down.
GAAATCAAGTTATCATTTCAATAAAGACAACTTTCGTTCCACCGCTTATCGGTTTTCGGAACACGCGAACAATTAATTAGTGACTCGCGAACAGTCTAAATAATTTGTGCCGTTCGGGTTTGGATTTTTTTAGAAACTCGAGCGATGGATGCGCAGTTCAGCGCAGTTGCGTAGTTTATGAAATTTTCGCGTGTTCCAGGTACCAAGAGGACCTCACACGCCTGGAAAAGGCGCCTACTGGGCTCTGCATCCAGCAGCTCTATCCATGTTCGAGAACGGATCCTTTTTGCGGCGTAGAAAACGCTTCAAGCTTCCAAAAGCTGCAAAAGAGGAGAGTCAGATCGTAGCAGAAACCGCGGCAAGAATCGCGGCCAGTCAAACAAACGAAGTTTCTCTTGCTGAGAATCAAGCAATTAGTGCTTATTCCCAGCAAGACTGCTACCATCACCACCACCATCATCATCACCATCATTATCAGAGTGTTACTTTAACGCAACGGCAGCTTCATTTTCTCAACGCCACTTCGAGTTTTATCCACGCATCGCCGCCATTGCTGTCGGAAAAGGACCAGCACGTTCTTTCGGGACTGTCAGCGGTTTTGCCTTCCCCGCAGAGACTGGCTTCCGATCGTTTTGTTCCTCTCGACGCCAAAGAGGATTCACTCGGGGCATCTGCGGTAAGCAGTCTCGAACCTTCAGAATTGTCAGAAAGTCAAAGATACATTGGAACCGTGAAGTTGCATCCGAAGAGATCGAAGCCTCTGACTTTCGCACACAAATCATTCAGCATCGAAAGCATAATCGAAACCGACGATTCCGATTCCAAGAGTTCTGCCAGGTAATCGTTAAGTCTTTCGATAAATTAAGAGAAATCCTGAAATCACGCGAAATTTCTATGATCTCAACGTTCTTTCAGAATTGAGAACGTCACGGCCTCTGACTCCTGCAGCCCTCGCGAGTCAAATCTAAATTCGATTAACTTACTGGGAGCATGGTGCGCGGAAGCATCAGGAAGAGATAACTTCAGTTCTCTATACGCTCCAAGTGTTGGCTACCCTATCGCCATATCGCATCCAGGATTACATTTGCACCAAGCTGCAGCCGTTTACGCGACCGCTCTAGCCACAGCGAATCTTTTCGTGAGCCATCCTCATTTCCAGCAGTCCCCGACGAAATTACTCGAATTTTCGATGGAAGAAAACTGCCCCGCTCCATCATCCCGCCACTCCGATCCTCTCTACGGACTTTACACCTCAGGATTTCCAGGCGCGCTACGTCCCGGATCTGGAAGTTCCTTCTGCACAAGCGAGAGAACCGTGGCGCCATCTATGCCCGTGGCAGCTTTGAAACTTCCTGCGACACTAGGACCATCGCACGACGTCTCTACGATGCTGATAAATTCAGGCCCGGATGTTCCTGATGCTTCGTCACCGTCATCGTCCTCGTCATCGACCTCCTCCTCCTGCTTCGGTTCGGGTCAATGCAACGATCTAACGTCGATGTAACATATTTCGTTAGACAACCGTAGAAAGCTTCGAGCCGCTAGGAGGGATGGCAACAAACTTAGATGCGGCGCGATATCAATTATCGTTAGCAGTTAAACCGCGCAGCGCGGCTCGTAAAGTGCACCTTAATAGCGATGCGTTCTCTCCGCAAGCGTGCGACTCTGTAAATGCATTTTTACGATCGCATCGTAATGCGCGAACGAGAGTCTGTCGACCAATAGCAATGGAATCTGGATACTCGCAGGCCAACGAGAGCGTTCGCTCCCTCGTAAATGCGCAAATTATCGGACTGAAAGAAAAGGACTGGCTAGGTCGCGAAGGGACCGCGTAAATTGCATAAATCCTCTACGCATTCTACTTGTCCATGGATTCTCCTTTTCTAACTAAAGCATGCTGATTACCCTCTCGATAGTTTTTTTCTGTGAGATCTCAGACCTTCTCATTCCTCTGGCTCATTCCACTCTACTATTATTCATATTAGACTTACTTTTTAATGTACATACTCTTCTCCATGCATATGTATGAGTACACGTGCATCGTGTGTTCCGTTGTAAATAAAATGATTATAACGAAATAACGTTGTCTTTTCTTGTAATCTTATGAGATATGATTACGCGCGTTCGCATAAAGAAGAATTCAAATAGAGAATTAGATTTTCAGTCCTAAAGGAGAGCACTTATCGTCGGGCCAAGAGAAGAGTGAGAAATGCGTTGAAAGAAAAATTTAAAAAAGGGAAGAGCGTGGAACACGCCCTTTCTTTGGTTCCAAATATTTCAGGCGGCTCAGCGATACTTTTTGTCCTGTAGAATTCCGAGTGAGCAAGCTCCCCCTAGTTGTCGAGCAAATTAATCGAGCGAAAGGACGGTAAAAACTTGAGACCTGAAAGTTAGACTACCAGGATAGGGACAGTCTGACGAAAGAGGAGAAGAGAGAGAGAGAGAGAAAGAGAGAAAGAGAGAGACAATAAGGGACGTAAAGAGGGGAGGAGACATAATATTAAATTATTCACAGCCAGTTACCAGCTCGTCAGAGGGGCCCGCCTCCTCACAGTTTTTGCCCGTGCCTACCTGACCACCGTTCTCCGTGTTCATTTCTTCTCTTACAAACTTGGGGAAACGTCCTGGCCCACTTGACCGTATTCCTTCGAATAATTCACTATCGCAGCAATATGTAGATTGACAATCTCCGTTCCGAATAATCGGAATAACGTTTCACGGCTCGAAGTATCGATCCCGAGTGAATTGCTGCTTTTAAAGCTTTTGTGTGAACGGCCATTAACAAAAGCATTAGCAGCAATATGAAAAGCAGAGGCAGCGCGTCTTGCAATAACAGTGGTAAGAGCAAGATAGTAAGCTTCGAAGCGGATGGAAGGTTTTTTGTCATCGAACCGTCGAACCGCGGAGCCGTCGTACCTCAGTAACTCAGTAGGTTCTCGCCTCTCGATCACTAATTCAACATTAGACCGGGGATCGAAGAAGCGCCGAAGAATGCGGCTCGCGTGGGAGCTTCCCATCCCGGTGGTCTTCTTTGCATTTTGACCCTGTTCCTATAGCTGCAACACATTGGACGTATCCGAGAAACCAGTAGGAGCTGAGGAACGATAGAAGATCGAGATCGGGACCCTCGACCAAGCATTCTGATGAACCGACGAAGTGCCCCTTCTAGAGCTTCTCTCGGCTTCTCGCAGCTCATGAGACAAGCTGAACAAAGTAGCTCTACCTCAGCGGCACTAATCCACTTGACACGGCACGTATGCCATATAAACACAACATGGCTACCACGGACCACCATCATTTTCCTACACATTCGTTCTCTTTTCCCAAGTTCTTCTTCATATTTGACTTACCTATCATTGGATAGTCGACAATGGTCAGAGTGCACATATTTGATAATCACCGAGGCGGTGATAGCGATGTCATTATTGAAAAAGGAGACTCCACGGATGCCGATTGAACAGTCGCCGGCCTGAAATAAATTAGCTCGACAATTCCACATGGGACACCCTGTATACTGTAGTATACTGATGTATACCTAAACGGAACAGAAGAACTCGAAGAAGGCAGTCACTGATGGCTGTTGTTCATTTAGCGATTCGCCACGCGCTTCGCAGCCCCGGGCAGCCCGCGGCTTCCCGGGAATTCTCCCACTATCCACGAGTCGCTGTAGCTCCTGCACCTCCCTATTCGCCACCACCACCACCATCACCACCACCACCGAAGACCTTCGACGAAAGAACTTTTGAACTACCTACCAGGCAAAAGACCGAGCCGAGCCGGACTCCCGTCTCTCGTACGTACGACCATGGTAGCACCCTTTTTTCTCCTTGGAAAAATTAATTACGACCACTAGCAAGACGGCCAGGATGCGCCCCTGCTTTGCCTTCATGCCTGATGTTTATGAACTAAAGTGTGCGTAGATGACGCACTAACGCACTAACGCACTAAACATTCATGTAAGGTTCACGGAACGCTGCTACCAAGCCACTGGGTACACCTCTAACCGCTAATACGTGAGAACATTGAACGTAACAGCAAACTGACAGCACGTTGCAACGATTACAACGTGTCACGTCCGCATTACATTAATACGCCACTCGAGCTGCTACCCGGTAGCTCTCCACAATTCCTATCACCGCCATCTCGGACGTCACGAATGCTACACCGACAACAGCATCGACGACACCAACTTCATAACGCCAATTTCAGACTGACTTTATGTCCTTTCAAGTTTAATGAGCCGCTGCATGTCCTGAGAATCGCATCAGTGTGTCACTTTCATACAGATAACACGATAACAGAAAAACGCACAGGGTGTCTGAAAAATCGTATTATCTGTATCAGATAGGACAGTATTGGTAACCTCTGGAATCGTGATAAAATTGTGAAGAAAGTTTTACTGAAAAAATTGAAAATTTTAAATCGGTCTTGGAGTAAATTGTAATTATCAATTAAAAGTGTCCGTCAACCAAGAGCGTTAAGATGGTCGACAGGAATCGGTAGAGGAACCGATGATCATCAACTAAATTTCTCCACGCGCCCACTCGCCGAGTACATCGGCAAGGTTCCTCCTACGCCCAAAGATATCGTACTATTTTCTAATTCGTATTTTCTGTCTTTTCCCATATTTTCGTACGATTCGTCCATCATCGAAAACGTCTATTCCACATAAAAAACTTTTATCCGGGACTGTATTCGAAAAGTGGGTTCACGTCCACCTGATGAGCCTGCGACTATTTTCTAATTGTAAAGGTAACAATCAATCACATCCTATGGATGCAGCGAAGCAACGAAAAATAACGGCGATTCTCTTGTGACCCGAAATCTCCAACATTCTCCTGAAACATTCTCGAGGTGATCGCTAATCATTGAAAAACTCGCATAGCTAAGCGACTCCCGGAAAGTAACAGAATTATCGACTGGCAAAAATTCATTCTTTTAGATACCTATGTATCTTACTTTCCGCGGTTACGCCAACCCAAGCATAACTAACTAATTCGTGATACGCTTTTTTTGGCTTGACTACGAATAAAGGACTTAGTGGATCCTCCAGATGACTCTCTGCCGAGCTTCCATCGAAAGACGTTCGATCCATTTCAGATTAAGTGCCAACATTGTAAATTCAACTAAAAGAAATAGTTCGCACATCGCATCAATTCTTTCTCGAGCTATTCGACTGCTTCGACACACGCAATGGATCATTGGATTTCTCGAAAGCACAGAAACACAGGAAGTACATATTTGTGGGAATCATAATTAGCTGAGAAGCAACAAACAGCAAAAGAGGAACAATCAATTATGCACAGGTTATTCCGTAAGAGCACGCGCTACTTCGTCGACGTCAAGGTAAGATTCTTTGAGGCACAGTCGGGTTACGAACACGAGCGTATCCGTGACCAAATCAGATCACGGGCGGACACGCCAACCCGCCGCGACACGCTCGCTCTCGAGGATTCGAGAAAAAACGATTTCATTCCCTTGGGAAAAGATACCACAACTGATCGAATCTCGATCATTCTACCTCGGAAGGAGAGGACAAATCAGAAAAGTCAGAGAAATCAAATGAATCGAAGGAACAAAAGGATTCTAGGTATCTCTATGTCACTCGGTGTCCTCCCTGTTGCGAGATCAACGACCACTACGCTTCTCGCTCGAGAAGGAAGAAGAACCGAAAGATTTCCTTACAGAATTACATGGTAGCCAACAATACCGTTGCCAACTGAAGGGAGTACTCGTGAGCAACGAGCAAGCAGGCAAGTAGGTAGGCAGGCAGACAAGCGAGCGAGAGAGCCGGTAACCAACCCACCGGGCATTGTATCGAATGAATGCATGATTCTCGCTGAGAGAACAAGAATATAGTATATGTAGAAATATATAGCCGTACAGACGTGTAAATGTACAGGAGTGCGCCTTATATCTACAAGACGCTGTTTGTGTTGTGAGTGGCGTGATAGGTAACAACCAGCACGGCATAGCCCGGCTATTATAGTTACAAAGCTTCGGAATTAATGTTGGCTCATTGTTGCTTTATAATGAGGCGGGCGCCGTGCTCTGGAGTAGACTCGAGTAGAGTAGAGTGAAAAGGAGAGGCGCGGGGCAGAGAGAAATTGAAGGGAGTGGAAAGGAGAGTGGGCTGGTCGCGTTGGCTGGAGCAGCCCGTCCGCGGTTATTCATCGTGTTTGCTCTATGGCACAGGTATACGCTTTGCGTAGTCTAAGGGTTTCCGTAGGAACAAAAATATGAACTCTGCTTTGCGCGGGTAATTTTTAAAATTAGAGGACTTTTTTTTACCCATTTTCATACGATGCGCCAGTACCATCTACTTTTCGACTAGGAACAACGCTCCTCGATTATTAATTCTAGATCATTGAAGACTACCGTAAAATAGAGTCTGACCAACTTCAGAATAGACCTCCGGGGTTACGCGGTGCATCGCATTGGCCCAGCACTCGCTCGGTCGGCCGTACCGCTCGGTGGGCGAATTCACATGTAACTGTTTTAACCCACGTAGCACACCATCAAGCGCGAGCAGCTAATTCAATGGCACCAAACATGCAACTTATTTACATAATTACACAGCTCGATAAAGACTCGCTTTTATTTTCTCGACGACATGATGAGAGGGCCGCGAGGTGGAGAAGATGTAGCTAAGGGTACTTATGAACCGGCCGCTTCTTACCGACTACCTATTAGTGTCGATGGGAGTAAAGGGCGCTAATTCGCGCTACTACAAAGCATTAATGCTGCAAAGTCTTAGGGAAAGAACGAACGACGGACGGAACAAGGAAGAAACCTGGTGGTGGGATCGCGCGGGCCCCCGTCTATTCGTACTGTAAAGCGAGAAGGTCCCAAAGTTAAAGAGCCCATGACGGAGCGTGCAAAATGGTACGGAACGACGTGGGGATGCCGACCGCCGAGACGCATTCATCCCATATAATATTCTATTGCCGCGCGACGACGAAACAAACGATCTTCTTTCCTTTTATCTGACCGAGGAAGATCGCGCCCGACCCTGGGATCCGGTGCGATCAGGTAGGTAGAGCACATATTTACGAGAAATTAGATACAGTTTAGTCTGATAATGGATCGCTGGGCCGATCGGTCATGCCCCGCTGGATACGGATTGACAATGGAACCTCCTCGATGGCTCACACAGTAATCGTGTATCCACACGCACACACAGATGCCTCTCGTACCCTCGGCCTCATCAGCCCTCTCTGCACCATCTTTCACTCTCGCTTAGTCTTACTAATTGTAAACCACCCTCGCCACACCCAGAATAGCCATCGGTAATCTGACTTAGCCGTGGTTCGATTCCGATTATACCAGAAAATTCTTTGTTAGCCAGTTTGCAGATACGCACGTATAGACTCTCGGCTACGGTGTTCCAACAACTGTAATTTTTTCGAGTAACCATAAGTCCGCAGCAGCTTACGATGCGCCTAGTGTAATGTCTGCATGTACGGGTGAAATTTACAAATGCAACAGATCTCCTGTGTCACACAGGGAAGACATCTTATTGGACGGGAAACATCGAAATGACATGAATTGGCTGTACCGTGCATCGTGCACTTACACGGTCCACCTGCATCGATACGATAAAGTAGCGGCATGTCCATCCAACTATTAGCTACTCCTCGGCGAACCTAGAGGCCAATGTGCGGATGGACAGTTCTTCTGAAGAGAGAGAGAGAGAGAGAGAGGCACATGTAATATCTAGGAAGAGTAATGCGCGGTTAGACGTTCCTAGCAGAGGAGGCTGATTGTCTTGGGGGAGGACCATGTGTGTGGCCCAGGACTGTATGATCAGCCCTCTCGTTATTCAGAGAGGAAGAGAATCAAGAGGATGAGAATGTAGGGGAGGAAGAGGAGGTTCGTTGGATTGGCATACGCTGCGGCAGCGGGAGCCTTGACTCTCATAATGTTAGTAATCAGCGGCGTAACACCGTAATGTTGATACTGTATCTCTAGAGTGCACCTACGGAGTATCCTCAAAGCGTAGTATACCGTTTCGCTCTTCAAAGATTCTCCCTCCCCTCTCTCCTCGATTTATTTCTTGCCGTCCTTATTTTACTTCTAAAAATAAATTTACTTTGAATCGCTGATCACGGGAGTTACAGAGACAGTCCATTTCTTCGACGACGCCAAAGTCAGCGTCGGAACGCTGAATTCGACTGAGCCAGCCAGATGTGCAATGAGACCGATTGAGCCTCGGACAAAGATAACCACATCCTCTCAGCATGCAATTTCATTGTCATCGAATCCTGCTGTACATAGCCAACAGGTTGAATTCTTTAGGTAGCAGTAGTGGCGACGCCATCGAGAACAGCTCGCGAACAATGCAGGAGGAAAAAGGAGGACAGGGGACGCAAGACATAGAATGCAGGGCGCATGGTGTACGGCGTGACCCACCTAAACAGCCAACCACCGGAAATGCACGTCAGTGCCACTGTGTAACACTCTACCACTTCCTATCCCATTTGCTTGAATTCTGGTCGAAGCCATCCAATGGATATCGCTATCAATTCATTTTGTGAACATGGTAGGCATGATGGTGGCGGGCGTTCACACTTGTACGGAAAAAATGCGTTATAACGTACCTTGAAATATAATCTGAAAATGTAATTTGTTGTATCCTAAAATTGTACAATTTCTTGCCGCTTTTTACAACTGTAATGTAAATTTTTTAATATAACGTTCGAAATTTTACCAAGGGATACTGTGGAGACGATTTCTTTTACGCGGTGGCTGTTTTGAGGACAAGTGGCTGTTTTGGGGACAGTCTCAATGAATTTTCAGTGAGTTGAATTTAATTATCTATATTTTAAAATACAATTTTTCCATGTTGGCATCGAAGATTGTGAGCATTCTTTCGTCCATTTTCCTCTACACGTTACTTCATCCCTTTCAGTTGTTTCCTTGCTATACTGACTGGTTCGTTTGCATTTTCAGCGATGCTTCACTCAGCTTCCTTGCATTTTGCCTATTGTGCTACAGAAGGGCTCACAGAACTCCTCCTAGCCGATTGTCTGTTGTTTTGCCGGGTTCAAATTCTTTATCGAGCCAATACACGCATATCATGTAGAATGTCTACTTTAAATTACTGAAGGACTTTCTATGCACACTGCTCCGTTCCCACGGAAGATATTTGTAAGATATTAGATAACCTACATATTGTATCAGTTTCCTGTTTCCTGAACAAATGCTGATCTACTCCAGAGTGGCCTACTTTTTTAAATCGAATTAGTAGTGTTTGATATTAATAGCGAGTATTCACCTACAGGGGCATCTAATATATTTATAGAGGCGATTATAAGATGGAAATTTGACAAAATATTTACAGAAATGTATTAGTTCGTTCTCCTAGTTATCATATGGTCGCTTTACCATTTTGGTAAATTCGCGATTTACTCGGCTGATTAGGAAACACATTAATCCTTCTAGGCTTTATGTGGCAAACGAAATTACCAAAAAGTAATAACGCTATTGCGCTGTATAAATAAATATGATTTAATTTTGTCGTTTAAAAATAATGAATATGAAAGTGATAACGTGAACTTTGCAATTTTTAATTGTATTACGCACTACTTGAATTAGTAAAAAATTTCAGTTTCATTAAGCATAGTTTTTTTTTTCATATATGCTAGTTATTTCACGGAGAAACGGGGACAAAAATTACGTTATAATTCTTACGTTCTTCAAGTATTTCATCTATAGAATATCGTCTGCTGCAGTTCACTTTTTTTCTCTTTTAAAAAACTATAATCCATGTGATTGAAAATATAACTTTTTCATATTCACTTTATTTTCTGAAATTAGATGCTTTTTGGTAATTCTTATTAATTTAGTTACTCGACATGGCAGTGGATACATACATAGAGAGAATTTTTAAATAAATTTTCGTGAAAAAGTTATCGTCAAAATACCGTGAAACAAGCTGCAAGTTGAAACTTTCAATTTGCTGCCTCCGAATCGTAGGTAGTGTACGAAGTCCCTATATGAGGGAGCATTTTCTTTTTTTTTAATCTTTGGCTTCCTCGTAGATGAATCATCATTTACTACCAATGATTCAGAGGAAGCAAATTGCAACATTTAAATCCTTGGCTTCCGTTTTGCCGATCTCCGTCAAATTTGATACGTATCGCGGCTGAACGATGTTCTATACTTTTGAAAAGTTGGAGCTCAATCCTGTTTCACTTCCTCGTAGAGGAAGCTATGTGACCGTGGAAAAGTTTTGTTTCGAGATCTTCATATCACCATGCTCAGAATGTGCCAAAACGTCGAGCAAAACAGATTTGGCGAAAATGTCCGGATGTGCGTATGTGTCTGTGAGTGTGTAATGACCACCCAAAATGAAAACTTGTATAACTCGAGAACGGTTTGCATTTGCAGGCATGTGCAGCTCTGTAATCTTTTCATTGACTATAATTTTCGTCACATGATTCAAGCTGCGGCTCGGATTTTATGTCGTTTCATTCATTCCAGTATGCTTCACCGATAAGACAGAATATTTTAAATGTCTGTCAAAGGAAAACTTTACGGTGTACTTAGTAAATTCTGCGAAGATAAAAATGTTGATGTTTGTAATTACTTTTCCAGATAGTAATAAAATTTAAGCGATATTTATTCCGCCGATCAACCGCTTGTGGGATATTAATTAATTAATGATAGCGAATGATGCGCGTCCCATAGAAATGGGAAACGTCGCAACGCATCCCACTATCGCGCTAGAGGCGTATTTATGTGCGGTATAATTATACGTAATTCATTGCAATTATTGCACAGGTAGCGAGTAAAATCACGAATGACCGTTTTCTATTCCACACAGATTTTAACGATTTAAACAATCATCGTGATTGATTGCCAATGGTGAAAAAAAAAATTATTAAAGGTTACTTTCGGCACCCATTTGAGCTTAACCTTTACCACGTCTCATGTGCGGCAGTGGGATGTGTTGCGGCGTTTCCCATTTCTATCGGACGCGCATCATTTGCTATCGTTATTAATTAATTGCTAACTTACAACGATTTATCGGAAAAAACAATGTTATAGGGCTTTTCAATTAGGAATTTTTTTTCTATGTACTCTCAAAAGTTTATTCGATACTTTTAGGACACATCTGTATAAGTCATGTTTGTACATATTTGTATAATTACTTGTGGACCAGGTAATTTGTAAGAATCTAATACGTCATGTAAGTCGCAGTTTGTTAATCGGAAAACAAAAAACTATATATGTTAATTTTATACACAGAAAAAAAGTACTTTCTTTTCGGTGTGTATGATAAAATATGCAAATATAAGGCATTGAACATTTTTTAATTATATATAATTAATATAAATTTAATAAGTTCTATATCGTTAAAAATGAAATCAAAAATGTATTGATCAATTTTTCTATTCGAGAATGTTTTCATATACGTATAAGGACATTTCTCAATCAACATAACGTTTACAAATTGGACTGGTCGCTCAATGGGCAGAGCGTCACACTCCTCGCTTGGAGAATCCCGACAATCGCAGTTTCGAAATCCACTCCCGGCAACATAAATATTATATGTCAATTTAAGTAACACGTGCGCGCATCTTTTTCAAAATTTTATTTCATTTATACGATTATATCATTATGTCAATTATATTTTTCAGGTGTCTTCAGTAAATATAATATTAACAGTTCAATAGTAATTTTTATAGATATTTTTAATGTGCTATTAAATTGTTGCAATTGCATTTATCGCAAGAATATATATATAAGAACCTCTTACCTCTTATTCATATAATTACCATTTAGAATCACACAAATCACTCATATTCCTGTAATCTTTACAGAATATTTGTTCCCGTGTGGAAACCCATACGTGGCTCTACATACAACTTTTTTTAAAAAGTATGCATGTGCATGGTTTTGTACTGCATTATATTTTAATTTCTATTTTAGCATATATTTATGTAAATTTATAGAAACTCATGTGTGATTTTTTAAAGATTGAATTTTTTGCGAACTGTCAAAAAAACCACATTGAACTTGAAAACCGAGTATACATACGTGCCAAAGTCTTATTCCAAGATCAATATTAAAGAACTCCCTCTATTTATTAAATTATGTTTAAACGATTCAATAAAATTTTTAATCAATTGATTGTTGATTATCCGGTAATTTTGTAATGAAGTAAAGTAACAATGACAGGATGGCGTTTAAGAAAATTTTGTTATACTCTCTATCCTTCCTTTCTGTATCAGATGATATTCCCCTTAAAATATAAACGGATATGACGGAAAATGTAAAATCTATTCTGGACACGCGTTTACAGGAAATATAATAAATTTCGTAAAATTCATATCTAAGAGTGAAATCGTGATGATCTGCTCTAGACTGGATAGAATTCTCTAACATCAAAATCAGGCTTAGTAGCAGATACTATTGGCCTAGACCTAGTCAATTTAAAAATGCTCTATCCCAGAGGGCATAAAACGAACAAAAACACTTCGATTAACTCTATACGTTATCTGTGTGGATATAAGTTGCGGTTAATCAATTTGTACTGATTT
>JARQSV010000549.1:0-29469 GCA_030142285.1 Calameuta idolon | reverse complement strand
CCCCGGTACCCCGGGTATTGAACAAGCGTATATTCAACTTTATTTATTGAAATTTCTGACTTTTTTCTTTTTTTTTTTCAAAACTAAATACATAAATCGATGTGAAATTGACGAAATAACGAGGATCTGAAAGGAATTGTGGATATTTTGTCAGGAAGATCAACAATTTTAAGTTGGAAAACGGAAAAGGGTACCCGGGTATTGACATAAGGGTTAAAGCTCGTTTTAGCCGTACGTTCAGTAGCTGGAGCCGTTTGCGGTACTGCGCAAGTTGTAGCACTAAAGCGGCATTCAAGCGATTTAAATTTCAATTATTCCGCGTTTGTTTTACTGTCATTTTTGTATTTCTTATTGACGTCTTCGCGGAATTCGGCGCGATACCAATCCAAGTCATCGATTCATCGTCTGACTCTAAAAATGACAGTTGTGCACGGTTTTCATATCTGCGCGTCGTCGACGTCATCTGCGAGCTAAAAGACAAGTCCATACGGAAGTCCGATAGTGACGTCTGATTTCTTACTCTGTCTTTATATTTTTCATCGCTATACATCTTCTGACACACTGCGTCTACATTAATTGATAAAATGGCGGACTCTTTTTTTTATTGTTTCAAAGTTGTTAAATGTAAATTGCCATTTTCGTTTAATGGCAAACACAAAAGTCTCTCGTCGTGTCGAATTTTTATTTTTTTTTTCTGTTCATTCTAATATTAATCACATTACAGTTACAGTAAATATCTAGCACCCAAGAACATACGGGTTTAGTTTCAACCGTGCAGGGTTTTAACAGAATCAAGCAACCTCATTGGTCAGTTCCATTCAACTCCTATAGGTGATTGGTTAACTCTGTTTAAACTCTGCACGGTGGAAACTAAGCCACTGATAAAGCGGGCCCAACCTAATAGGATTTGTCTTTGCTCGACGACTGCCATAAAGTTTATTTCAAGTTTAGAACACATACTCTCTTTACCAATATCTTATTGATGCATCTAGTATTGAGGTATAACTATTGAAGAATTAAATCCAATTGCCGGAAATAAAGAGTCCACCATTTTATCAATTTATGCAGAAACAGTGTGTCAGCATGAAGAAGTTCAGACAGACCGAGTAAGAAATCGGATGTCACTACTGGGCTTCCGTAAGTCCATTTCTTCTACGTCTACTGATTCCTTCGGTTGACTAGAAGTTGTTATCGCAATACTGGTCGAATCTTTAGAATCTTTAGGCGGCTCACATTGCTCTACCTGCAGGCTAGAAGATGAAAAAATCGTACTTGTACTTACCAAATCACTCGGACCTGCTACATCACCGTGCTGAACTTCTGCGAATGCAAAAAACGGTACGGGTACAGCGTTGCATCGTAGTTTGCCATTTGCATAGAAGTCGTTCGGTCGAAAATGTGAGACGCACAAGCCTGCTTCACAAATAAACATTATTATCTGATACACCTACATATATCTCTCTCATCGTGAAATGCCCTCATGAGTTTCTCTCAATCGTTTCAAATGTTTTTGCTTCCTCAAAGAGGAATCTTTATTTTCATGAACAAAATTTAAAAAACACGATAAAAGATTGTCTAACCAATTTGAAGAGAAGCATAACCTCGAAAACAATTCCCAATCTTCGAAGAAAGATGGGAAACAGTCAAAAGAGCGAGTTATTTCATAAGAATCATCTTTAAAACAACGAAAAGGTATGAACATTAATGCTGTCCAAGAAGGAAGTTAGAGGATGAGTAGCGAAGCGACAGCGTTTCACTCAAAATAATGGGCTCCCTCGCTTCCACCAATACCTTATCCACCGTCAACGACTTTGTGCCGATACAAGCTGAGGCGAAGCAAGACGCTCTTATACGCAGAGTGCGAGCGCGTGAGCGAGACGCTCTTATGCGCGCTACAGGGACTTGCTGCGCTACCACTAACAATGAGTGAGAGGGACTTATAGGGACCCGGGACCCTAGGACTGAGAGAGATTCTCTTATATGGGACTACTCTGATTCGTGACAGAAATGGTGTCCCGAGCCAGGGAAAAAGGCTACCCCCTCTACGCTCCGGCCTGGCTTGCTTACTGGCTGCTGGCCACCCTTCTCTCGCTGTGCTACTCTTCCCCGAACTTCTATCTGAGACGCCATTAATACCGCTCAGTGTAGATATCTTATGTATGCATATATGTGTTGTAACGTATTTGTTGGCGGGCCCGACGTTGGGCGTCATCTGTAACGTATCTTCTTAACTCTCCTCGACACCGATAGCAAAATCCGAGAACGAACGATCTGCGGGAACCAACCTACGTTACCTTCGGCCGTCCACCTTTCGTTCATGCATCCGTAAGCCAGGCGGGCGCCAGTCAGTTCTTGTATCACCGGGAATTGACGAGCCGGTATGAACTGGGAGTTGGGGTGGGACAGGCCCAACTCCACCAAGAACGATAGCTCTGACGAAACCTATCAGAAGGCGATAGCTTAATGGATCTTTTCGATTTTTGAGGACGCGTGAAATCGAGAAACGCAATCGTAGGTGCTGATCTTTGGGGTCGCGTAACATCACCAAACGCAACTGGATGCACGAACGGGAGCGGACGGTAACGGAAATGTACGGCCGCTCAGGCTACTAGGTTAAGGTAGGTAGGGTCGGAGTAAGCGTCAGACAAATAGTGCGCGATACAGAGACCAGCTGATCGAGAACGTAAAAGATCGAAATCCCTTCACCAATTAGTAAATTGGGAGTCCTCACCGGAGCTGGTGCAGCTGATCCGTGATGATCGAGAACCGTATCCAAGGGACACTCTGGTGGGCACTAAATGCGGTGAGCAATAAATAGAAAATCACGAAATATATGAACGAGTATTTATTTTTCTCCTAACAATATTAATAAATAACAATTGTAAGCAAATAATGCCAAAACAATCAAGAAAGGATCCAAGTTCTTTGGAAATCTTTCTCGATCGTGTCGGCGTTTTGTGTGCCTGCTCTGAGTTCAGACAGTGCCGGTTCGATCCCGGTGACAATCTTTTTTTAAATATTTTATAGAAACTTAAAATAAAGTTTGAGCAACCGACAGAGATTGAAAGAGAGGAAACGTCAAAAATGTTTGTAATAAAATGAATAAAAGATGAGAAAGAGTTTTTCATGGGGGATCGAACCGGTAACCGTCAACGTTGTAACGCGACGGGTTACCGACTCAGCCCTGATGCTTATTTCAGAGTGGTTTAATTTTATGATAGACATTGATTTATAATATCTCACAATTTCTCTTTTAATTTTTCTCGGTCGTTTCAGCGTTTTATTTCCCAACGAGTTTCGCCATTCATTTTTCAAAGTTCATTTTCGGCATGACAAGAGGTAAAGAGTGAAAACCAATATTCCTATGCATTTTTTATATTTTTGAAATCTATTTGAATATACACATTTGTTTGCGCACTACGTCCATACAAATGTTCAGAGTTCGATTGGACGGAAGACTTTGCTGCCCCGCCTGCTTGTCGGGAACGATTTGCGAGGGGCGGCAACTTTTTTCCCACCACCGAGCAATCCACTCATGTTCACGTTAATTGCAATATCGGCTGGATTCGATGATCATGACCCGCGCGACCGTCGGGAAATTAGCGCGGGAGAATCAAAATTTATATGTTTATAATGCCTAAAAAATTGCTCCTTAAATGCTCCATATGTTTCCGTAATTGCTCCATGGCTACTAGACAATGATTAATAAATATTCATTAAAACAGACAATTTTTATTTTTATTGAAATTCCTAATAATGAAGCAGATTTTCATATGATTTTTTTGATGAATTAATTGCTCCCGATTTGCTCCCAATTGCTCCGCAATTAGTTTTATATTTAATTAAAGCATCTTTAAATAATAAGGAAATTCGATTTTCACTTGGCTCAATTGCAAACGTACACAATATGATTAATAATATGATAAGATCAGCCGAGAGTGCGCGAGCATCGTTGCCTCGGTTCATTTTCGAACACACTTGGTCAATTCAGGATTGGTGAATTCCTTTAGATTAGTATTAACAAAATTCAAATAAAGCTGCTAGACTTCGGTTAAGTGTCATATAGTAGTTTGAATTTATATTATCGTCAACGTTATTTAATTTAGCTCTGTTTGCATGATCTTCAGGTAAGTATTATTAATCACCAGTATTTGCAATACTACGAAAATAGCTTTGATATTTTACATCTACAAGTGTGTCGTTCATTATATTGTAAAAATGACCTGTCACGTGTCATTGTCACGTGTTATTAACAAGTGTGTTAATCTCTGCTTTAAAAAATATGTTATAACCGATTGAAAATAATTAGTCCGAGAGAATAAAATTTGAGCTTCAGCAATTTCTTACCAAATCTTATACATATCACCCACGCTATCCATGTATGTACAATACCGTCATCAAACCATGTGTTTCGGCTAAATACCTGGGTGTTACACTAGACAACAAACTAAACCTAAACACACATACTAAGAATACGAAAACAGCTACAACTGCGCGCGCAGCACACTTCCGAAAAATATTGTACCGAAATAAGAAAATCACAATTGAACAGTCAACGAAAATATACAAATGCATATGTCGCCCGCTGCTGGAATACTGCCATCCGCTACTTCTAAACTGTAACAATCCTGCTGTTGTATCTCGACGACATATAGCGGGGAAGAGTTGACTCGTTGTTCGTGAGAAAAGGAAAAGACCGCGAGCGCCTCTCGCGGTAACCGGGGAAGAGGAGTTCAGTACTGCGACGGACGTCGCACGAGTGGGTAATGTCTAACTAGTTCTGTGTGTTTGGAGTGTATGAATCAGTCAATTAATAAAGGTTTCTGTGTTTTATCGTAAAAATAGGTGTCTTTTCCATTTGAGGTGCACCCAGGGGTCTCCCACGTCCTGACAATTGTAAGAAATAACATCTGCGATAAAAAACATCCAAACTGCTGAAACAATAGCTCTGCGTAAACTCACCAAAATTAGACACCCTAATAACCCTTTGTACAACCCCTCAAATACACTACTTTATGAAACCTCTGGATTAACACCGATTATCGAAAGAATCAGAAATCTGAGCGCCAAATTCGCACAACAACACCTCGAAACAATCACTCCACTATGTAACACACGAACACCTAATATTAAACAAAAACACAAACTACAAACCCACACAATACTGCAAATTCTGTCAACACTAAACGACACACAATAAATCCACAGCCGCACACAATAAATCTCACACCAAAAAAAGTAAGCCAAATTCGGTACAAAAAAACAGGCTAAAGGACTCCGGTCGATGGCCTTTTAACCAGGGAATCTCTCGAAATAGGCGTATTAATTTATTAATTTATTCATAACTGTACGCACACTCGCTATAATGGTTAATAAAAATCTTGTACTACTACTACTCTTATACGTATTTACTAGTAAAAAGGAATGAGATTGCCAATGTCCACGATCATTTAAAAATGTGTTGTTTATATTGTTGTCACGTGCCGTGTCCTTTGGACTCCGGCTCTCACACTTACACGCGAATACGGGAATACAGCAAAGAGATCATGCGAGTCGAGAATGCCGACCACAGCTTTATGTGAGGAAGCCTACTTCCGGTCTTATCACGCCAAGAACGTGCCTAAACGTGTGAACCAAAAATTTCAGGATTCAGGCGAACGGGTAAACCGCTGAATCAGTAAGATATGCCCCCGTCTGTCCATCCGCTTTTGCGGAAAGTGGAACGGGTCAGTGGGAGCAAAATTCATTCTCCAGATACACACCAGAGCGCATAGTTCGGGCTGGAGTGGCTCCTCACGAATTGCATCGCGCGGCGGCTATCATTCTCACGGGAGTTTCGCGTACTGTTAACTATCGCCGTATGTAAGTCGATAAGACGTATCGAGCCCAAAGAGTTGCACGCGCAGCGTATGAGCCAACGTGAGTCTAGATGCTAGTGTTTTGATTTTGCCACGATCAATATTGTCGTGTAGTTTAAGTGATTACAATCGGAAGGAGTTCGGGCCGTGAATCAACGAAGAGTAAACAACCAGGCATCTTGGCGTCTGCTGTTACGTGCCGAAAGAGCGCATGAGAGTGAGTACGCAAGAATGAGTGTGGACACGGCATAGCGAGACCTTCATTGTAAAATTAGCTTGTAAGACCATCCAGCATTTTCATGGTATAATTATCAGTATTCTTAAGCAAATTAGGTTGTAACAATATATTCGAATCGGTTCAAAGGGAACATTGCATCTTTTGATTTGCATAGACCATACACCAAGTCCCCATTCCAACTACAATCCGAAGGACCGGGTCTGTATAGGACGGAGAGCAAGAGCTTACCCAAAACAAAAATGAATATAAACTCTCACGCTTAGCGCAGGAGCTTAGCTTGCTAGACGTGTAAGTAACGTCCCGCACGTGACAAGTTAATTGATGTCAGAAGTGGGATACTCTCTTGACTGCTTCTGAGGATTGAGAAGGGAATTGGTGGATGTTCGGTATTTGAATCATCTTTCTCAAAATTTAGCAGAAATGTAGAATTTAAATTGCTTTTTCTCCTTTTTTTCTTTCAAACCGCGCCACGAAAATACAATCATAATGGCGACCAGGAACGATTTAACCACCGACCCCGACATATCTACGCGTTTGCTTAACAACGTAACTGACATGATGAATAACATGACGTTACAGCAACGGTTGATGCAAGTTCCCAAATATGATGGGAAGAACATGTCCCTTAGGCACTATTTGCAGGACATTCGGAATGGTGCGTCATTCATACCACGGGGAACGGAAAGCAAATATGTCAGGGCCGCGATAGCGAACTTGCAGGGGGACGTGAGGAATATCGTCTACGACGAGCAGATAAACACAGTCTCAGACTATATCAAACATTTAAATAGACGGCTTACCACGGGAAAGACGTGATTATTACGCTGATGCCCTCTCGCGAATAAGGATGAAGCAAGGTCAAACTGTCGGTGAATTTTATGACAAGATACGAATACTCCTTAGCGGTGGACGGTCTGCATATAGAGCAAAACACGGCGTGGACCCGCCGGAAGGAGAAAAGGATCCGTTACGGCAGCTAGCTCTGTCTGCATTTATAGACGGACTACCGACGAAAATGAGCGAGGCCATTGACGTACGGGAGCCGGCAACGCTTGAGGAAGCTTTTCACATGGCTCAAAGACTCGCTGATCGAGACAAACGCTAGAGGCGCAGGGACGTAACTCCGAATCGCGTCCTGTACACGAGAGAAGGCGATAACTCTGCCCGTCCTACGTATCACGATCGGGATTATCGCCCCTCATACGCGGAAAGGAATTCACGGTCTCCATATCGCGCAAATGATTATCCTCAGCCATTCCTGGACGATACGGAATGTCGCCACGCGCGCGTGGCTTTATTGTCACAATACCGTGATTACCGACCGCAATATGGCGAAAGAGATACTCGCTATTCGTACCGGGAGAGCGACCGGCCATACGATCGCCGAAAATACGATGCATATCGCTCCCATGACTCGCGCTGTCCGCCGCCTGCGTATCAGAGGCCCTGGCGAGAACGCATTTCCCGTCAGGAATCGCCCAACCTCGACATTATGCCTAGGCCGAGTGGAATTTTAAAACGTCCTTCGATGGAGGAGGATTATGCGCGAAGAAGTAGTAGAAGAGATTTGTGGTCGACAATGTGGGGAATGTCGCTGCTGCTCTAATATGCGAGCCGACCACTCGCCTCTTTCGGCCGATCGTCAGCCTTTAAACTACCAGGAGGCTCGTCGCCCAAGTCCGACGGCGAGCCGCTCGCAAGATCTTCGTCCCGCAAGTCACTCAGAAGAGAAGAAAACCACTGTGAGATTCCTGGAAAAGTCTGCACCGTCCTCTGGACGAGCGCCTCAATAAAATCACCAGTGGTGGAAATGTCAGTCCCAGAGTTACGTAAACGAGTAGGACGATTTTTCTTAAACACGGGCTCGGATGCCAGCCTTATCAATTTACGGGCCATAGACGAAAATCAAAAAATAAATACCGACGAGATAATTAAGGTCTCAGGAATCGCGGAAAAGGAAATCTCAACACTCGGTACCGTATTAATTCATTTTACAGATAGGCACGATTTACCGTTGGAGGCCGATGCTATAATTGGAAAACCGTATTTTCGTCAAGAAAAGGCCGAAATTTCGTTTAATCATAACACCATGGTCACTCAAAGTGACCCCATTAGGCCAAAACCGTTTATTGACACTAAGCCTTACTTGACGAAACGGATATTAATCACGAAAACTAACCATGTCTTTCGAATTCAAGCTCGCACGCGACAGAAAGTAGCGCTTGAAGTGATGAATAAGGACTTAAAAGAGGGTTATCTACCTCGCGTGGAGGCGCCGGAGGGATTGTTCTTTGGCGAAGCCTTAGTCACAGAGACTGATGGACATTGCCACGTAATGGCAATTAACATCTCGAATGAGGATGTAGAAATTTAACTAGGTGCCAGGAATTAGTGCCGTTCACCTACTGTAGTCCCGACGGGAAATCCGATCTAGAAGACACCGATTCAACGGACGCGGACGTGAATCCTCCAACAGATCGCGTGAATGCAATTTTAGCTGCCTTGCGATTGGATCACCTAAGCGAAAATGAACGACGCCACGTTTGTGAGCTTGTCAAGGAATATTCGGATCACTTCAAGCTCCCGGGCGATAAGCTACAGTGCACGGATCGCGTCTATCATAAAATTCCAACTGTTGATGACTTGCCGATAAACACAAGGCTGTACAGGTTCTCGGTAATTCATAGGGACGAGATTGAAAAACAAGTTTTAACGAAATTACACGACGGGATAATTACTCCCTCGCAATCGCCGTATAACTCGCCTGTGTGGATAGTCCCTACGAAACCTGATTCTCAGGGCCGTCCCCGCATGCGAATGGTGATAGACTTCCGCAAGCTTAAAGGAAAAAACAGTATCTGACGCGTATCCACTGCCCAATATACTGGATATATTGGAGCAGTTGGGTCAAGCGCAGTATTTTTCGATGTTTGATCTAGCCAGCGGATTTCCACAAATTCCCATGGACCGCAAAGATCGAGCAAAGACGGCTTTCTCCACTCTAAACGGGCACTACGAATACGCTAGGATGCCCGAAGGGTTGAAGAACGCGCCCGTTACGTTTCAGCGATTGATGGACAACGTGCTGAGAGGTCTCCAAGGCACCGAATTATTTGCGTACCTAGACGACATCGTGATCTTTGCAAAATCCTTGACAGAACACAAACTCAAAGTTCGACGCCTTATGCGACGTTTAGAAGAAGCTAATCTCATTTTGCAACCTGATAAATGCGAATTTCTTCGTCGCGAGGTTGCTTATCTCGGTCAAATAGTCGGCCGCGAAGGCTTGAGAATGGATCCCAAGAAACTAAGAGCGGTAGAGAAATTCCCTACGCCGAAAACTCAAAAGAACGTGCGTCAGTTCCTGGGTTTAGCCGGTTACTACCGTCGGTTCATTCCGAATTTCTCGGCACGAACAAAGCCGTTGTTCGATTTATTGAAAAAGGGATTAGCATTTTCTTGGGGACCTACACAGAGGAGCAGTTTCCGGGATCTACGCAAAGCCTTGGACACGCGGAGGAGTAAGCATACAAAGAGCGAGTGGGCGAGGAAGACCACCGGGCCCCTCAAGACGCGCAGGAATTACCAGATATTCGGCGACCCAAAATCCACGTGGCATCGCTGCAAGGACACGTTCTCGGGGTTTAGGGCAAAATAACTCGGCCAAAACGACTCAACCAACAACACCTCCGGACAAAACAACTCCGGCCAAAGAACTCGGTCAAAAAATAACTCCGGACAAAACAACTCCGGCCAAAACAACTCGATACAAAAATAACTCCAGCCAAATAGCAAGCAAAAATTCCCCGCGTAAGGGTCAAGGTTAAGTTTGCGAGCGTCCCACCGTAGATTTTGACTACCGTTTGTTGTATTTCCTCCAACTGTATTGGGGGATTTTGGGGAATTGGGCGTTTGCGGGTGGGGGAGGCGGTGGGTCAAGGTTGATCCGAGCACCCGAATTTCGAGAAAAAAGCGACTATTTTTGTCTCTTTTTTCTATACTTCGAACAGCGATCTAAGGGGGATTCGTTTTCGTGTTTACCCGTCTCACCGGTGGAACGCGCATGGTCGATTTTTTTCTAACCAAACCACCGTAACGGAAAGTGATTCGTCCTAACCTATCTTAACCTTACCTACGGCGACTGGCAGCATCCTCTAACCTGTCCTACCCTATCGGGTGACCTTACCTACTCCTTACCGGTTCCAGCCAGTCGCGCGTGACCCAACAACTGACCGGAGTTATTTCTGTACCGATTTATTTCGACCCGAGTTGTTTTCATCGGAGTTATTTTTGTACCGAGTTGTTTTGGTCAGAGTTGTTGTGATCGAGTTGTTTTGACCGGAGTTATTAAAAACCGAGTTATTATGGACGGGTCCCGCGTTCTCGCACGCAATCTACTCCTGTGGTACCCACGATATCAGAAACTGATGAGTCGAGCACCGAAGCGTCTGATCCGCCAATACAGAGGCTGCATCGCAGCATGTTGCCCGTACCTCTCTTACCGTCAAGACGACCGCTTGCGCCAGTGGATTCACCGCCTAAGACCACTGACCCCGAACCGTCAGCTGAGCCAAGCACTGAACCGACCGCCAGGACACCCGACACCGTCACTATTAATTTGAGTTCTGTTGATGATGGCTCAGACGAAAGTGTATTTGATGAGCATGAGCCATTCGCAAGAAGTTCGATCAAATCCAAGGAACTCACAGAGGGGAATGCTCGAGCAAAAGTCCCCGAATCGGAGGTGTTCAGTGAACGCTCTATGAACGACAACGGCGAATTAACGTCACAACTGCAAGAGTCGTTCAGCAAATTTGACGAGTCATTGCGCGTTCTAGAAGAAAAGTTCCGAGAAAAGGGCACGATTCCTGCTCAGGAGGACGCAAGCCCCGAAATCACACTAGGTACAATTTCCGAAGGAGACTCAATACCGGAGGAAGTGTAGGACGTGTTGGAGGAACTAGACCCGTATGATGATGAGCTAGAGGACACTGAATTGGATAAACGCATTGAGAGGTTGACCAAGAGAATTCCGAAATTATCGGAAAACGAACTCCTTCGCCGAGTAAGTCTATCCAGGGATGAAATCGTTCCTCCCGTCTCGAATGAGGCTACCTGCGACGCGGAGCTGCGCAAACAGACAATACAGAACGAACAGGATAATAACAAGAACGATACACCTCTACGGTCAAATCCAGCTGCGAATAATAGGAAAACGGAGCAGCCGCGAGAAGTAAGATTCTCCCTACCAGCCATGGGCGTAGTACCTACGGCACGGTCAACTCTGTTTCCATTTAACCCTGAACCAAGGCGCGTGTTCACCCCACGAATGGATAAGGAAAAAGCGGATGTAAGTAACGACCTCACGAAACCCATCGTTTTCAGCGACAATGACCTGTGTGTCGTAGAGTCAACATCGGAAAGTGAGAATGAATTAAAAAGCAAGGAAAAGAAAGAAGAGATAAGGGTCTATAATTCCATTGTGAGAACTCGTGAATGTTTAACATTCACACCCGGCAACTATGTCCATTTTATATCCGCGGACGGAGAAGTTGTTATGCCAATTGGGAAGATACTCTCGGATTTAGGAAGGATTGATGCGGACAGAATTAAACAAGCTGGGCTAGAGGTAGGACAAATTGCTGTTACGCCTTATGGGAAAAATCAGATTTACAGTATAGTCATAAAAGCCCGGTACTTCGAGAAAACTGAAGATGAGAACATCTTCAAGACACTGGACAATTTGAAAAGGGTCCTAGAACGTAACAGCGTTGAATCACTTCGAATATCTCGCGCTGGAGACTATACGGACTGCCGCCTCCGAGCGAGCTCGTTAACAGGATCCACGATCTATTTTCTAATTCGAGAGTTTCAGTAACCATTTGTTACGGAAAGATACAAATACCCAAGGAGGAAGACCGGAACGCCATTCTAAGCGAATTCCATGAAAGCATGATGGGTGGTCATAGGGGGGTAACAAAGACATACCGGAAAATTCGCGAACGCTTTTATTGGCCATCACTTCGCAATGATGTGCAAGATTTTATCAGGCGTTGTAAGAGCTGCCAGGAGCAGAAGCTCGTACGAGTTAAAACTCGCGAAACCATGCTAATCACGGACACGCCCGTAGACGGCCTTCGATAAAGTCTCACTGGACACCGTGGGGCCCTTACCCGCTACTCCGCACGGAAACAAGCATATACTAACTGTGCAGGACCAATTATCGAAGTACTGTTTGACAGAGCCGATTCCGGATTTAGAAGCAACTACCATCGCAGAGGCGATAGCGCGACGGCTCATAAGTCAATTTGGAGCTCTGCGAGCGATATTGACAGATCGAGGAGCCGCATTCACGAGTAGCCTCCTACGTGAAATCGCGAAAATATTTAAAATCAAACAACTCACAACATCCGGATATAGACCCCAAACGAACGGTGCTCTGGAGCGAAGCCACATTATGCTGACGGAGTGCATCAAGCATTACGCCGGGAAATACGACGATTGGGACAGGCTACTGCCCTATGCGGAATTATCCTATAACACCTGTGTACACGAGGCGACGAATTTTACCCCGTATGAGATAGTATACGGAATATTACCGAGACTGCCAAGTCAATTTCCCATGGAGCTCAAACTTCCCACCTATAATTCCTTCACATCGGAATTAATAAAGCGACTGTCGGAAATTCGCGAAATCGCAGATGAGAACATCAATAGGGCAAAGGAAAATTCCAAATGGTATTATAACGCGAAGGCCCGGCCATTTATAGGCCAAGTGGATGACGAGGTTTGGGTGAAAAAAGGAGGCGCGAAAAGGTAAGTTCGATAGTCAATATCATGGACCATACACTATAGTAGATATAACCGATAGAAACAATGTAATATTGAAAATGCCGAATTGTTATCTGTTTCGTAAGCATATCGATGCCGTAAAATTGTCATATGAATGAATGCAATGGAGTGATTGGAGGAATGGAGGCTAGAAATTGATAAGGGACTTGGGGTACCAAGTTTTCCCAAACTTTCTCACGCAACCCACGTTGGTTAACGAATAAGAGGATCTAGTGACGCTGGAAACAACCGAAACCATAGGGACTGCATTTAGAGGAATTTCTCACGTTTTACCAAGATGAGTGCCCGCAACCTGGTGATACTGGATGAAACACGAGGTCCAGGACGTGATGATAACGAACAAGTCTCCCACAATTCGTACAGAATGTGGGAAAGCAGAATCGGCAAAAAGGATAGACCAGGGAGCTTGTCTCCTTGCGCTTCTGAATTCAGTCATCAGTAGTCAGACAACCAGCACGGAGCTCATTAGAAGGTCTGCTCTTCTCAATCTTGAACCATCAATGGTCCGGTACATTCATTCAATCACGGAAGATATCGAGAATTTGAATCGCTGCAGAACGGTGAAGTGGAACACGTATTGGAATCGCCGCAATTATTATACGGGTCCGCAATATTCGAAGTGAACTTAGGCTACAATTTAAATTTCGTTAAAATCACTGTGATTACTCCGGGAATAGCCCTCCTAGAAGTAGGTGCCGTACGAATCGCGACCGCGGCTGGGTCTATACGGTCGCTGGCAAAAGTGCTAGTATACTCCCCTGACGAGCAGCATACCCCGTATTTGTTTCATATAGTGACTGATTTTCCCGGGAACCTCGCTGGTGTCATTGGATTGCTATCAACATATACCCCGGCATAGTCGGACTGCACTCGTACGCTGATCACAGTTCGTTTATTTAACGGTTCCGAAAGGGATCTAGAACTCGATAGCTCAGAGCGTTCTTCCGCTCGAGCTGTTTCTTGGAGGTAACATTCTGAGCGACCACCCGCTCGAATTTGACTTCTGATTTCCTCAACATAGTATTCTGAGCGTTCACCCGCTCGAACATTGCGTATTCTTAATACGAACATTCTGAGCGATCTTCCGCTCGAATATTGCGCACCTTGAGTACCGATACTCTGAACGATACCCGCTCGAGTGCTGTGTACCCTGAAAATCCTTGACATATCTTAAAGGCGACGAGTGAACCGATACAAAAGGGGGTTCTATAAAAAACCAGCTGCGATTATTAAACTCAAACCCAGACATTTGCTGCTCGACTCGGGAATATTAGGAACCGAAAATTTATGGTTCGACGCGCGGGAGTGAAAAACCGGGAAAAACGAGCGGAAGCTATAGCCCGTGGCGGTGTGAATAGGCGTAAGGATATTGTAGGACCAGTGCGAATTAAGAACTTCGTAGCCCAAGCAGAAGGCATCGTACTCCAAGGTAGCTGCAACGAGATCAACATCACCAGAGAGGAAGAAACAGCAGGCTATAAGGGAAAGCCCGTAGCAATAGCAAAACCCATAGTGGCGGAAAGACCAAACGTGCAATCGGATCCGCCACCTACCACAGGACCGACCACCAACCCGGGAGTTCCGAACGTGACGCTGGAGTGACATCCGGAGTATTCGGAAGCAAAGCCAGAAAGATGATCTGGATAATAATGTTTCTAAGCCTAGTAACTCCAGGGGAGGGTATCCTGAACAGCCAGAACTCGCAACAGAACATTGCGATGAGAGACTTTCCCGGATTGTATTACGAAAGAGTGATCCCGTTACGTCTACGACATGTGGATTGGAGAGTGAATGTGTTCACAGAGGTGCACAAATTCAAAATTAATTATCCTGAAATAGGTGAGCAGCTAAGCAATGCACTAGATACTTGTCAAGAAGTAAACTCGCTAAAGACGCATGCCGCGAGCCCCTGCAACATGATCTTATCAGGGAGAGGTTAAAACTCGCCAAAACGTGAGTTGGGAGACGCGGCGCGCACACGAACTACCGCCTGCCACGGATCACGAGCATTTACGATCTATGAAAAAACGTTCAGTACCCTTGGGTATAATCGGATGAATTAGCAAATCGCTATTTGGGACTATGAATCAAGAAGATGCGGAATATATTTATTCGCAGATAGATCGCCTATTCACGGACCAGGCGAACTTAGCACAACTGATAGGGAGGCAGATGCATATAACGGCATCACGATTACAGCAACTTCACGAGGATCATGTAAGCGAGTCCCGACGAGTCGATAAAATATATGAAGGGATTGATGAGCTCCGAAAACAACTGCAGACCCTGGATGAGGAAAATGCCAAAATGAAATTTAACGCAGAGCTGACCAGATTCGCGTATCACGCTCAACTAAAACTGGAGCAATATATAAAAGCCGGCTAGGAATATATCCAAGTGATTTCGGCAGCGCGAGACGGACGATAGATCCTGCGATTTTACACACTCATCAGCTAACAGTGATCTCCCGGGAGACACAACTCCAAGCCCCGGATTTTGAGTTCCCATTGCCGGTGGAGTCCCTAAGAGGAGAAATCTTGGCCCGGATTATCCATACTCACCTAGTATTCCATCAAGGCCGCCTCATTATCGTACTGCTCGTTCCCTTACTTGACAGAGCGCGTTATCAATTGTATCGTATGCACCCATGGTCAGTGCCCCAGGCAGGAGATCAAGTCGGATCGGCTTACATAGTTCCGGCCGCCCCGTATATCGCTATCTCGGAGGACCGAAGAACGTATTTCTTGGCAGATGCACTGTACATTACGGCGTGTATGCAAATAATGTCTAAATAAATCTGCACCATAGAAGCACCTGTTTATGAAGTTTCTGTGACTGGACGCTGTGAAATAGAAATGTTGATGCGACCACCGATGTCGGCTTACCAGCAGTGCAATGTTCGTATAACCCCCTGACATGGTCCGTTCTGGATACACCTGCCCGCGCAAGGAGGCTGGCTGTACTCTTTGGCTGAACCAGAAACAGTGCACATACTCTGCCCGGGACTCGTAGACAACACGGAAGAATTGAGTGGGGCAGGAGTATTTCACATAAGTGCTAATTGCGTCGGAAGGACCCGCAGCGCTACATTGACCGAAATAAGAGCGTACGAAAGCCGGCACCAATACTTCTATGCACTCGAAATCACACTAAATGTGACGCTAATAGCACCGATGGTGAAGGATCGCTCGGATGGAAGGCTACTGCCATCACTATCGGACGAAAGCAACAGAAAGCCACAATCCTGGAAATATCAGGAGGATGGCGAATCGCTTTTCCAGGTCGAACGGAAGATCATTGAAATTGGAACACACAAGCGAAACGAACAGCAACAATAACGTTGGACCATCGTTGGGTTTTCCCTCCAGGGTTTCTTCGTACTGGCTTTTTGTATCTATCTCTGCCTAAGGAACATCCAGAAGTGGAAACGTTGCGACTGGCAGACTTCCTGGAAGAACGACGCTGAAGCAGGAGAATCAATACCTCTACCTCGCAAACGCACCGGTAATTTTTACTGTATTCGTAGCACCAATACCGGAACCACTGTAGCCGACACAAGAGGGCCCGAAGTCCGATCTTCACCAATAACTGCAGGTACGGGGATCCTACCCCGTCAGGAGGCCCAAGTTGATTGATGTCAAGTTATTCTTAAATTGGAACGTAACACCGTCCGCAGGGAAGGTAAGAAGAAAAAAATGAACAAGTTGGGTAGTTGGATATAGCTGTATTTTTAAGGTAGTTAAACGAACATTCGCCTGAGACCTAAGGGGTCCTCTGCCTCGTCGGCATTAGCCCAAATGACCTCCGCGCGGCTCCTTAGCATCATCCTATGCTCCTGAATGTGAAGTCGCTCGTTTATGGTCACCCGCGTGGAGCGACGCTTCCATCGGGAGGGACTGAGGATTCTCCCCGTGTTCTAAGAGCGAGAAAACGATGATAGAATGATTTCTCTGGATTATAGTGGATACCCAAAAATGAATAATATTTGCAAGGACTCACCAGCAGCACTTGTAGTAGGAGCGGAGGCGGCCCCTCGCAGACAAATGCTCCGTAAACACCCTCTCGATACATTGAGACACCATCCATCTCGCTTGGTCTCTCTTATGAGACTGAGGAACTGGGTGTGCAAGACTCTCAAGGAGAGCAATCGGCCGTAGGAGATAAAAGAGGGTGATAGGAAGGGGCACGGACTCCGCAAGATGCACTCATGGGAATTTGCAAGGTAGCAGTCCATAGCAGCTTCCGCAGCTTCCTATCAATGAGATACACCAACTAGAATTATAGTCCGGCGATTGTTAGCTCGTTTAGAAGCTTAAGGCAAGATTCTACTTTGGGTGCTCAATGAATTGATGTTGGGTTTGTTAGGCTTAATAAATACACTCTTGAAATACATTTAAAAAAAATTTATTATATATCTTATGCACTTTTAACATGCAAAAACACCATTTGCATACAATGCCCGTCTATGTAGGTGGGCCTGCGCTGATGTTAAAATTTAAAAAATGGACTATCTAAAACACAAAAATTTTGAATTATTAGGATCAGTATACCACTAGCAACCGGCTGAACTAGGATTTTTAATATACATGCAAAAATAACAAAATGGCAGCGAAAATATAAAAAGAAAAAGGAATCTGCATGTTTTTTCACTGCTTTTTGCCAAAAATAAAATAGTAAAAATTCAAATTTATAAATAATTCTAGTTCAGCCGGTTGCTATAGATATACAGAATATGTGGTTAAAATTTCATAACAATCGGTTCAGTAGTTTCGGAAATTTTAGCATCAAGCGGTGTAAAAAAGTAGTTTAGAGATAAACGCGTTCAAAGTTTTTGTAATGTGTTATGGCATACGCCACGTTATGAAACACATCCACCCAATCATTCAGCAAGCATTTCGCAACGATACCCAGGCTAAAGATAAATCCTATCACTCTACATACCTTGACTCATCCCTAGACCACATTACACATCCCTATCCCAATACGCATATGTCAAAGTACATTTTTGCAACCTCTGACCCATCTACCCCAATAACAATATTTCCCTACCCCTCTAGCCTGCGGATTTTTCGGTATATATATCTCCGAGCTCAATGCTCAACATTGCTCAGTCTTACTCTAAACGCAGTCATAGTCACGCCAAGTTATTATAGTAAAGATCTTGCTGAAAATATACTATTCTACGAAATAAACCCTTCGAGGTCAGCCATCCAACCGTTCGTGCTTATTTCTTCCGAGGAAGATTTCCTTTTCGAATATCATTCGAAAATCCGAATCCCAAGCCTGGGCTTCACCCTACTAATAGTTTGACCAAAACCAAACTATAACACTGGTGGCAGCGGTACTAGCAACGAACAACAGAGGAAGACCACAAGGACGACCAAGAAGATTTTCAACATGGACAAAATCATATCACTAATCCTGTAAGTTACATTACCGAGAGCATCAGTAATACTTACACAATCATATAACACACATTAACATACAAAAAAAAAAACACAAACACAACCAATCATGAGCCTAGTAAGCAATAACACAAGCACTACTCAGACAGATCATATGAGCGACATAACCAGACAAACGTTCTCAGCAAAAGAATTAAGCGACATTATACCCACTTTCGATGGTAGAAATATCACCGCGGATTCATTTATTAGATCATGCAAACACGCACACGATATAGTTAGCGCACGAGACGAACCCTTACTAGCCAGGTTAATCAGGTCAAAAGTACGCGGACACGCAGATAGGGAACTAGGTAGTTTCGACACACTAGATATCCCTACCTTTTTGAAAGAAATCAAAAGAATCTTTTGTCCAAAACTATCAGAATTCAAATGGCAATCCGAATTAGCAACAATTAAACAAGAATATTACGAGACTCCACTCAATTTCGGAAGTAGAATCACGAACATTGTCATCAAAGCTACAGAAACTATTACATCAAATAATCCACCCGACATGGCAGCAGCTACTATTAAGTGCCTACAGCAGACATCACTCAGAAGTTTTAATATGGGTCTACGCAACCCAGACGTAGAAAGCAAAGTGGGCTATGCAAACCCAAAGAATCTCAAAGAGGCAATAGATCATGCAGTCACTGCATGGGAATATACGAAAAATAGACACATTCGAATCAAGGAATCAGATAGATATCATCCAAATCCATGTACAGTATGTAACGACATTTATCAACAGCAAAAACGATCTCGCAATGATAATGATAGATTTACACAACAGAATTATCAGTCATTCAATACCACGCATCAACATAATTCCCCGCAACGCACTTACCAACCTGACACTCATCGTCCATACAATACACCGCCAAATTATCAAAATACTTCAACAAAAAACTTTCAGCAACAAAATGACCCACACATACAAATTACATGCGCAAAAATAAAGGCTTTCCGCACGACAGAAATAACTTTAGATACGATAACCAATATCAACAAACAAACAAATATACTACGGGTCAGAACACGCAAAGTTGCAGCTACTGTCAACGACCAGGTCATATCATAGAAGATTGTAGAACATTGAAAAGATTCCAACAAATGTGTAGCAAGTGCAACCGCAGGGGTCACATTGCGGAAGAATGTAGAACAAGACACAATGATTCACAAGTAAATACAGTCAATATACAGCAACCAACAACAAATGTCAACCATTTAAACTAAATAATCGTTCATTACAAGGATGCTCTAATGAACGTATACAAAACGCATCCCGCGATAATCGTAAAATCATATCTAACATCAATATGCAAATACAAAAGGGACCAAATAGACCAACAATTAGACTCAGTTCTCATTACTTCAACTCATACGCTAACTTCCTAGTAGATTCAGGCGCAGAGGTCAATATCATTAAGAAGAGTGCTATAAAACCCAATACACAAGTATCACTACTAAACACAGTTCACATTCAAGGCATTACCGGAGAAGCTATCAAAACTCTAGCAACAATTGCATTGACATTCAATAATAATGAACATATATTTCAAATCGTAAGAGACGACTTCCCCATAAGTCAAGACGGAATAGTCGGTACAGATTTCCTAAATAAAGAGAACGCTATCTTATCATATGCTTCGCAATCAGTAGAACTGCAATCGCAAGGGGAAATCCCATTCGAAAACCAAACAATCACTATTCCAGGTAGAACAGCTAAAGTCATTCCAATAACATTAACAAACGCTACAAATTTTCCACATAAGTTGGGGATTATTGACACATTGCAAATCGGCGACAACATTTACGCAGGGTCAGCGTTAGTCAATAACTTCAATGGAAAAGCTTACATTTATGCCTATAATACTAACGATAATGAAGTTACATTCAACACACCCACAACAAATCTGATAGACATCCAGGAACAGGACATCAAAAGCGACGATACGCACCACATTCACGATCCCAACTTGCAGAACAATGATAGATTACAAAAATTATACGACAACCTCAGATTAGATCACATTAATCAGGAAGAAAAGGAACATGTCATCCAACTAGTACAGGAATACAATCATTTATTTTTCGTCGAAGGAGACAAACTCAAAGCTACACACCTAGTGACACATACAATACCAACAACGGATGAAATACCAATACACACTAAACAATACAGGCATCCAAAAATACATAAGGACGAAATACAAAATCAAGTTACAAAATTACTCAAACAAGATATCATAAAACCTTCAGTATAACCATACAATTCACCAGTTTGGGTACTTCCCAAGAAACCGGATGCAAGCGGTAATAAAAAATGGAGAATGGTAATAGATTTTAGAAAATTAAACGAAAAAACAATGGGCGACGCTTATCCACTTCCCAATATCACGGAAATATTAGACCAACTGGGCAATGCAAAATATTTTTCAATCTTCGATCTAGCATCGGGATTCCACCAAATTGCCATGGATAAAGAGCATGCACATAAAACAGCATTTTCAACAAGCCAAGGACACTACGAATATAATAGAATGCCTTTTGGATTGAAAAACGCTCCATCAACCTTCCAAAGACTTATGGACCAAGTACTGACAGGACTACAAGGATATTGTTATCTACGCCAGATCATTGTCGGAACATGAACATAAATTCAGGAAACTTATGGATAGATTAGATAAAGCTCAACTCTCATTGCAAATTGATAAATGTGAATTCCTCAGACACGAAGTCACTTATCTCGGTCACATAATTTCAGAAAAAGGTGTACAACCAAACCAACAAAAAATCGAAGTAGTAACAAATTATCCAGTACCCACTAACAGGAAACAAGTAAGACAGTTCTTGGGACTAGTCGGATACTACAGAAGATTTATTCCTAATTTTTCAAAGATTGCTAAACCATTAACAAATATCACAAAAGAAACTATTAAATTTAATTGGACAAACGAACACCAGACAGCTTTTCAGACATTACGAAACATACTTTGCACGGAGCCATTACTACAATACCCAGACATGAACAGACCATTCATAGTCACAACTGACGCATCAAAATATGCAATAGGGGCCGTATTGAGCCAAGGAGACATAGGAAAAGATTTACCAATAGCATACGCATCAAGAACACTCAACGGGGCAGAGATCAATTACTCCACCATCGAAAAAGAATTATTAGCAATAATTTATGCAGTCAAATATTTCAGACCATATTTATACGGTCATAAATTTACCCTTGTTACCGACCATAAACCATTAAGATGGCTTAACACAATCAGTGACCCTTCTTCAAGACTTCTTAAATGGCGATTTCAGTTAGAAGAATACGACTATGACATACAATACAAAACAGGCAAGACAAACACTAATGCGGACGCGTTATCTAGGATACCCTATGTCATGCCTATCAAAAGAATTAGACACACAACAAGCGACACAGGCAATGAACCAAGATTACGAAAAAAACAACAACCTATACAACACACAGCAAAGAAAATGAAACCATATAAGGAATACGAAAATCCAAATAAAAGGAAAAATAGTTCAGATACACCCAGATACAACTTCAGGAAAAGAGTAAAGAAAATCACATACTATCCGCGAAGGAACGCAGAACAAAACACTGAAGAGCCAGATACGCACAAAGACACTGCAATTATAACCAGCGATGAAGATACTCATAATAGTAACGAAGATACCGATACGGACGAATCTACAACATCCGAAATATTACTAACAAATTCATCCTTCCAGGATTCATACAGCAATCTCACAAATATACCAGCCATGAGTTCCACGGAAATAGAAAGGGAAATAATCGACGGACACCTCAGCGATATCAGTGATGACTCTTTCATTCATGAGACTATAGTAACGCAAGCGCATGTACACGACAACGAGTCGCAAGATTCATATATCTACAATTTTTCCAATAACCGATTACATACCACGGACAATAATAACATTCGAGAAACGAAACACACCATGTTCACTTTTAACACAAATTACGTTCATCCTCTATCAATTACTTGCGATAACACATCTCATACATTTGATACACTCATAGATAACAATATGCTTACGAAAGACCATCTTCTTCAACAAGAACCACAAATAGGGGAAGTCATACTTAACAAATTCAAAGGACAATACATTTTTAGCCTTGTTATGATGAAGCATGGCAACGACCACATACAAAGGGATATTGCATTTAAGTCAATCAAGAACTTATACGCACTGACAACTAAATTACAAATCAAATCATTAGCTATTGCAAAAAATGACTATAGTTATTCAGATTGGAACACCATTGAGCAATGCATTAGATCCATATTCCACGAATCTACTATCCTATTTTACATATGTACGAATGAAATTATCACACCTTCAGTTACTGATAGAATCGATATAATCGAAGAAATGCACAATTCCACAATTGGGGGACACAAAGGAATACAGAAAACGGTTAACAGAATAAAAGAACGGTATTATTGGCCAAATATTAGAAAGGACGTAGAAACGTTCATTAAAACATGTGAGAGCTGCCAAAGAAAGAAAATTGTTAGAAGAAAAGCAAAACAACCAATGGTCATTACAGATACACCAACAGAAGCATTTCAAAAGGTTGCGCTAGACATTGTAGGACCTTTACCAGTTACGAAACATGATAACAAATACATTCTCACAGTTCAATGTAACCTAACAAAATTTTGTGAGGCATACCCCCTTCACAATATGACAGCAAGAACAGTTGCATCAGTTTTCGCCAAGGAATTTATTTGTAGATACGGTTCACCAATAGCTATACTCACTGACCAAGGTACTAACTTCATGAGTAACACGATGATACACCTCGCCAAACTTTTCAAAATTAAAAAAATTAATACAGCACCATTCCATCCTCAATCGAATGGATCACTTGAAAGAAGTCACGCGGTACTGATTGACTACCTTAAACATTATGTTTCCAAAGAATCGGACTGGGACCAATGGATCAGATTCGCTATCTTTTCATATAACACATCAGTACACGAATCGACTACCTTTACACCACATGAATTAATTTTTGGACAGAAGGCTATCATACCATCTGCGTTCCCAATACACTCTCAATTCCCTCTAACATTTGACTATTACCTAGACAGATTAGTAAAGAAACTACAAGATTCAAGGAAAATAGCAGTAGACAAATTAATAGCATCCAAAACCAAATCCAAAGCACGCTACGATAAGGGCATCAACATCAAGCTATTTAAACCAGGAGATTTAGTATACCTTCTTAATGAAGTCAAAACGAAACTAAGCGACGAGTATACAGGTCCATACATAATAAAAGATATTATAGGACAAACTAACGCGGTAATATATATCACCACCTCGAAAACAAGGACAGTACATACTAACAAACTCAAACACGCAACTCAATGAAAATAATCCTCCAAAATCATATATAACATTATCACAATTCATGATAGGGCAACTCGCGGAAACCAGCGCAGCAATGACTTCTATGTGGAAGAAGAAATATGGCACGACATTTTAGAGGCAAAGAATGAACTGCTAGACGAACTACAACGAATCGAGCAATTAGAAAGACAGTATTATATAATAACACTTAGGGAACGACAAAGAGAACAAATCACTATGGCCCAGTAGACATCTTTTCTTTACATACAAACATCATTCACAGTAATCAAACATCAATCACAATAACAACAATAATCAACTTATTAATAACTAATATGGTACCATATTACAGAGTTATTACTACAACAGCGCCGATTATAGCAGAGCAATACCACATTACCAATTTCAATACTAACCCAGGTATCTACTTCGAACAACTAGGGGAACTCAAACTACAACAGGGCGAATGGCGCATGATAACATTCATAGACATAAATAACCTCTTACTGGACTCGAAACATCTTTTTGAAAACATACATCTTTTGACAACACAATGTTACAAATCACAACACACTTGCTCCTTTCATACACATCTTACAATACTTGAAAATAGAATGGCAACAATCATACAAGCGGAACGCAACATTAAACGTAATGTCGGATATACAGACTTTTCAACAAAAACACGTAGAGCTCCACTAGAATTCATTGGAACACTATCAAAAACTCTCTTTGGAACACTATCTAATGAAGACGCAGTCTTTTATAACCAACAGATAGAAAACGTTCTTGACGACCAATCGAAAACGACCGAACTTATTAAACTACAAACAGTCACTCTACAATCAGAAATCTCAGAAAACATTAAACGAATTGATACCATTTACACTAACCTTTTCGCGCTACGAAGCTACATGAGCACAGTTGCGGATATAGCAAACAACAACACATACAATTTGCAAATTCTAGAAGCTATAACGGAAATTGAGTCAGAACTTACCACATACGAAAACGATATCAATATCATACTTGATGCCACAATCATTGCCAAAATGGGTACAATCCATCCACGGGTACTAACACCGACGCAACTCACAGCAGCAATCACGAAAATACAGTCAGCATTTCCCGATCTCATTTTTCCAACACCTTTGCAAGTACAGTATATCGAGGAATTAGTACGACTATCCACCATCCACATTGCATACGTCGAAGGAAAACTTATATACATATTGGATATCCCTCTACTCAATCACGAAGATTTTACAATTTACAAGCTCACTTCAATACCCATTAGACACATAAACGACACATTCTTATATATCACTCCAACCTCAGAATACATTGCTACAACAACCACTAAAGATGCATACATTAACATAAATAATATGCAACTCAACCAATGTGCGCATTCATACAACCGCACCATCTGCAAGAAAGCACAACCTATCATGCACGTAATACCAAACCACATATCATGCGAAATATCACTACTCACATTTCCCACAGAAACAAACTTTTCAAATTGCGACATTAGACTCATTAAAATACATGTGCCTTTCTGGTCACAATTACACGTAACCAACACATGGGTTTTTTCTACCAATCATAAGGAAAGGATGCACATCATGTGTCCCGGCAAAGAGGCCATTCCTCTCATCTTATATGGAACAGGTACACTTACATTACAACCTCACTGCATAGGGACATCGCCATATGTAACGATAACAGCTACATGGCTGCAGCAATCATCTGAAACTCACTCATTCATGATACTACCACCCATCAACAACACCGCTTTGTACGACATTCCACTAAATTTTACAAACATCACAAACACACTTCCTACACTAAGCGCACACATCGACTCATTACACCTCAAGTCCGAAGGAATTAAGCTACAAACCATTATGCAACAAGCACAAATACTACAACAACAAGAAAAAACAAATACACAGATATTACGCAACAATCAACAGGTTCACACAATGGATACACTCATTAAGGTTCTATCATACATCATGGCAGCACTAACTTTCCTCCTCCCAATTTACCACATTTATAAAATCATTCGAAAATCAAGAGCTCAAAGACCAACAACACCTATAATGGACGAATCCCACGCCCATACTACAAACAACATAACACAGCAACATTCCACGGATCCGCACACCGATCCAGGTTCGTCAAATCCAGATTGACAAACAACAACAACGCGCATACTTTAACCACATATAGCATTTAACATATACTAATACTCATTTTATACGAACATTTAAAGAACAAACTCATTACTACATACTACTATACTATACTCTTTTATACATGTACATCATTATATCGCGATACGAAAAACACACTCCTTTTTTCTCTTTGTAAGAGTGCGTTTTTCATTAAGGGGGGGTGTGTTATGGCATACGCCACGTTATGAAACACATCCACCCAATCATTCAGCAAGCATTTCGCAACGATACCCAGGCTAAAGATCAAATCCTATCACTCTACATACCTTGACTCATCCCTAGACCACATTACACATCCCTATCCCAATACGCATATGTCAAAGTACATTTTTGCAACCTCTGACCCATCTACCCCAATAACAATATTTCCCTACCCCTCTAGCCTGCGGATTTTTCGGTATATATATCTCCGAGCTCAATGCTCAAGCGTGCTCAGTCTAATTTCTAAACGCTACGACCACGGAACAACGTTATTCCAACTACAGACTTGCTGAACAATATTAGTCAACAAAATAAACCCTTCGAGCTCGAAACTCAACGTATTCGTGCTTTATTTCTTCTGAGGAAGATTTCCTTTTCGAATATAATTCGAAATCCGAATCCCGGGCCTGGGGTTTCACGCTACAAATAGTTTGACCAAAACCAAACCATAACATGGGTACTGAATAATTTTTTACTGCCTCGATTTTTTGTGGGTTTGATTGTAAACCTTTTTCTGAAATTGTGTGTCCGAGATAAGTAAGTTCGT
Source organism: Calameuta idolon (assembly GCA_030142285.1). Lineage (NCBI taxonomy): Eukaryota > Metazoa > Arthropoda > Insecta > Hymenoptera > Cephidae > Calameuta > Calameuta idolon. The sequence continues at coordinate 2,668 of JARQSV010000549.1, read as the reverse complement.
GTCTGAGCAATTCACATTTATCAATTTGCAATAATAGTTGAGCTTTATCCAATCTGTCTATAAGTTTCCTGAATTTATGTCCATGTTCAGACAATGATCTGGCGTAAATGATGATATCATCTAAATATACGAAAAGTTCTGTTCCTTGCAGTCCTGTCAGTACCTGGTCCATAAGTCTTTGGAAGGCTGATGGAAAGTTTTTCAATCCAAAAGGCATTCTATTATATTCATAGTGTCCTTGGCTTGTTGAATATGCTGTTTTATGTGCATGCTCTTTATCCATGGCAATTTGGTGGAATCCTGATGCTAGATCGAATATTGAAAAGTATTTTGTATTGCCTAGTTGATCTAATATTTCCGTGATGCTGGGGAGTGGATAAGCGTCGCCCATTGTTTTTTCGTTTAATTTCCTAAAATCTATTAACATTCTCCATTTTTTATTACCGCTTGCATCCGGTTTCTTTAGACCTACCCAAACTGGTGAATTGTATGGTGAAACCGAAGGTTTTATGATATCTTGTTTGAGTAATTTTGTAATTTGGTTTTGCATTGCGTCCTTATGTATCTTTGGATGCCTGTATTGTTTAGTATGTATTGTTATTTCATCTGTCGTTGGTATTGTATGTGTGACTAGGGGTGTAGCTTTGAGTTTGTCTCCTTCGACGAGAAATAAATGATTGTATTCCTGTACTAGGTGGACGACTAGGTGTTGTTGCTTACTTGGCTCATGATTGGTTGTGTTTGTGTTTTCTTGTATATTAGTGTACGTTGTATGATCGTGTAAATATTACTGATGCTCTTGGTAATGTGACTTACACGATTAATGATATGATGTTGTCCATGTTGAAAATCTTCGTAGTCGTCCTTGTAGTCTTCCTTTGTTGTTCATTGCTAGTACCGCTACCACCAGTGTTATAGTTTCGTTTTTAGGACAAACTATCTATAGGGTGAAGCCCAGGCTTGGGATTCGGATTTTCGAATGATATTCGAAAAGGAAATCTTCCTCGGAAGAAATAAGCACGAACGGTTGGATGGCTGACCTCGAAGGGTTTATTTCGTAGAATAGTATATTTTCAGCAAGATCTTTACTATAATAACTTGGCGTGACTATGACTGCGTTTAGAGTAAGACTGAGCATGTTGAGTATTCAGCTCTGATATATATATAGTGAAAAATCCGCAGGCTAAAGGGGAAAGGAACTATCGTGTCAAGGGTTACAAAAATGCACTTTGGTATATTAGGATAAGGATGCGTAAGGTGGTCTAGAATGAGTCAAGGTATGTTGAGTGATAGGATGTGATCTTTAGTCTGGGTATCATTGCGAAATACTTGCTGAATGATTGGGGAGATGTGTTTCACAATGTGGCCTATGCCATGACAATAGATACTAACACAACTGTATCTATAAGCAATGTCTGAAGATTCTGCACTATACATCATGGAGCTCATAGTGTCCTTCCCGATGGGTTGATTTATGGTTTAGGTAATTAAACGACATAGTGTACTGGCAAGTACTGTATATTGGATAATTAAAAGTTATTGAGGATTGAGTGTGAAGGTGCATGTAAAATTTTATTAAAGAATTGCAGGATTAATAAAAAGAAAATCGGAAACGTTTATAGTATTACAGTATATCTCGTCGAAGAACATTACGTTATACGGTTCAGTTGTACCTCAGACGATTTTAGGTATTTTAAACGTATCATTTTTGCATGTGTGAATCTAATTTGTCTATGGGGGATTTCTAAGGTCTAGAAGATGAATATTTCTGTCCGGCAACGACGATATGTATCCATATGGATAAAGTATAAAGAAAAAGCACAGGGTAGTGTCAAGTGAATTTTGAAGACCGACTGTCTGGGAAATGAGTCCTCATTAATAAATGAAACCTTGTGCAATTTGGCCTAACTTAACTTACCGCGCGCCTTAATCTCGGTAAAAAAGAAAAAGGAAATCGTCCGTCTGTCAGTCAAGTCAAAATATCGTTGCGACAGATAAGAAGAGCTACATACGTGAGGGATGCTCATCCTCTCGCCTCATCTCTTTTACTTCTTCACTCGCTACCCAGACCCTCTCTCTTCCTCATTCTATATTTTATTTCTCGCTGCTATTCTTTATTGACACCTCACATCACGTAGTTACTTGCCTCGTGTCTTCAGTGATAAGAATGCCGGGTATCCGGCCGCTCGAGTATCTTCATCGCCCCTTCGGTCGGTCTTTCTTTCACATTTTCTTTGTAATTAACGTGAAATCACATAGAACCATTTCTCATATACTCACTATCACCAATACTTGAAAACCTAAATAAGTTCTACTGTTCCCTGCATATGCAGAACGGTATGTCTATACATATATTCAGAAAAAATGTTCATATAAAATTATTACTAACATCTATCACGTATCACTGCATATGAAATTCGCGTATCGCTTTTATAACGCGTTTGATATTGACTGATTAAATGGGAGTGACTTTGCCTCGTATGACAGGAATGTTTTTGCAAAATATCATTATCTTTCAAATTAACTCTTGAGTTTAGCACACAATGAAAGTAACAAAGAGAAAGTGAGAATAGAGAGAAAAAAGAAGGGGGGAGAGAGAGAGAGAGAGAGAGAGAGAGAGAGAGAGAGAGAGAGAGAGGGAGAGAGAGAGAGAGAGAGAGAGAGAGAG
>JARQSV010000547.1:398235-422177 GCA_030142285.1 Calameuta idolon | reverse complement strand
GATCACTATTATCAGTTTAACGAACGCAAGCATTGCTTTCTTAATGAGTTTTTCATACGCGGTTCCGCGTGTGGTACTTAATAGACAGCCGCCAGCATTTTTTTTTTTTTTTTTTTTTTTTTTCGACCACACATGGCACATGCTCGAGGATTATTTTAAGACGGCATTGTTGTGCAGTTGGTAGTCGTGACGCAGGGGAGGGAGCTGCGAAGAGGAAGAGAGGGGAGATGAGGTTATAAAAAAAAGCTTGAAAAAAATAATAGAGAAAAAAGTATGAGGATAAAGAAAGAAAAAAAAAATATGAACCCCGTATGTATGTAAAAGGTACACGATCGGGAGATGAGACGGTGGATGAGATGAGGCTGAGATCATATTGAGTGTATGAGCGTGTGCGTATCCGGTACGTGTTTGTGAGGTCCTCCTTTGGGCTCCCGTGATTCCTCAGGTTATAAGGTATAAGGTAATTAAGCTTCTGGAATTAGATCGTCAAAAATGGAAGAATATGAAATTTTCCCTGCGGGCGTTCTTTCACTATTCTCACTCGCTCGCACCTTCTCTCGCTCGCACTCTCGGTCGGTATGCACACAGAGGACTTGACCAGGGACCCTCGCATTCTGAAGTTGCTCCGTCTCTTTCTCCCTCTCGGTAGGCCACGTAGGGTTTACAGAAGAGAGAAAGAAAGAAAAAAAAATAAATAAATAAAGAGACGCCTGGGTACCACAATGCGCCCCAATTTTTGGGGCCCCCTTTTCTCCGTTCCATATACGTCCCTGTCGCCTAGAAATCATACGTAGTATATCTATATATACAGATGCACCAATGTTTCCTGGCATTTCGATTGCTCTCTTTATCTTTTATTTCTTCATACCTCTACACAGCTTCCCAATCCTCCGAAACCTTTTGCTCCATCGTATTTTTATTCTCTCCCCTGCGTATCTTTTTTTTTTTTTTTTTCAAAAGTGGCGCGAGGGGCCCCACGTATTCTCTATGAATGAAACCAGCACTCTGGACGTCATTAATTAAACTTCTGAGCTCCCGCCCGTTTTCAGTGGCTCCCAAACTGTACTCGCTGCCACCTTCATCCGTTTTCTCTATTTCTGCGGTGAATCCAATAGGCACCTGGTCCAGTATGATCCGCTATGATCGGCAAAAGAATTCTTGGAGACCCAGGTCCGGATCGTCTGAGGATCACTGTGGGACTGCGTGGGCTTAGACTGACACCTGTAAAACTCACGGGACGGCAGATGCACGCATTTTATTTGAGGTTAACTCTCAAACATGAACGCTGAACTGTTTTGTTTTCTTGACACGATCGAGAGACTGATTAGATGTTAAGATAAGACCCAAGATAGGTCCAGTCTATTAATTGAACATTAATAACTGTCAGACTGTAGTGTCACTGACTACCGGCACTAGTGCCGCTGCTGCTACCTGCCACTTCAGTCACAACAGCCCTGGGTCTTCTGCAAGATCAAGGTCTCAAGATATCCAGTCAAACAAGACGATTCAAGGATTTGTCTTGGGGCAACACAGACTTTTGTCAGAGTGACTGACAGTGATCATAGGGCGAGTATAATAAGATGGGACTCGGTTGCCGGAAGTTCATGCTGGTACAATGTACGTATATATACTCGTATCCGTAAGTCCAGGAGTTCGGTGTATCTTTTTTTTGGGAAAAATTAAAAAAATTGAAGTCACCAGCCAGCCGCTCGTAGGTCCGTGTAGAATTTTTGTTCGAAAGTAGTACGTGCATGATTTTGTACAGAAATACATACTTTGTACTTCAGCCTAGATTTGTGTGACTTTATGAAAAGCCACGTGTGTGATTGCCGAAGGCTTGCATTGTTTGCGAACTGTCAAAAAAAAGAGACACTGAACTCGTGGATCGATTATACGTGAGACGAAGCACGTAGAGATCACGTCGATGTTGGGACCAGCGGGTAGCTAGTCCAGAGGGTAGAAGTGGCAGGACGCGAAGTGTGTTGAAGTGTCAGGAAAGAGACGTGGCAAAAGTGTCAGAAGAAGTGTACGGTGGAAAGGAACGAAGGAAGAAGAGGAAGAAGATGAAGTAGGAAGGAGCTGATGAAGAAGACGAAGAGGAGCTCGGCAACGGGTATCCAAGTCGGCTCGATCAAGAGTCGATGACTGGACAAGTTCTGGGGATGGATGGATTCTCTTGGTACGGTGGAGAAATGGCGTCTACGGTGGTTAGAGGGAGAGTTGGGCCTTAGGGCAAATTAGGTAAAAACAAAACACCTCCTCGACACCATCCGGCCCCGCTCTGAGTCGTCTATGCGTTTTCCACGGGTTACGCAGAGACGGGTATAACTCAGCTTTGGGCCTTATACGGTTTCCACTGGCTGGGAAAGTAGGTAGGGGGTGACGAGATGCGAATTCAACCTACCCCACAAAGTTAAGGGGGGCCCCTGCTAATGGGGCCCGGTTCTAATTAAAACAGGCCGTTTCGTTTGTTTCAGGCCGATTCACTGCGGAGGGCGTCACTCCGTGGGCCTCATGATGACTACAGTATCGCATTGTCGGTTACCGCTTGTATATATGAATTTGGGCCTGTTTTCGCCTCGTAAATCGTAACGTCGAGTCATCCGTATAGGAGGCGTGAGGAGGTTCAATTTCACACAGAAAGATCCTAGGGACTTTCGTTTTCTTTTTTCTCTTCCCTTCCCACAGCTATAGGACCATTCTCTTCCTTCTCTTGATCCGCTATAGCCTTACATATCTTTACTACACACGTGCACGTATACTTACATGCATTATCTTTTTTTTTTCTTTTATTCGTGTTGGTGAGCCACCAGTCTTCATCGGACCCAATCCTCGATCTCTCGCCACGTTAAATCCGGTAGCTGATTCCAATCCGACACGCTGCGATCCTCACCAAGATAAATTCCACGTGCTACCGATCGTACCAAATAAATCATCCGGTACTACGTTCATTTTAATTATGGTACCGATTACTAATTAAAATATCCCCATCTTTCATCTATCCTTCTGTACGCGTATCGGCGAGAGCAAAACAAAACCCCAACCGGGCATACCAATTTTGAAACCTAAAAACATAATGTACAACGAAACGTACTGTATACACAATAAAAATACAAAGTACACAGGCTGCACTAAAGATCGGTCGATTAAATTAAAAATAAATGATTGTTCGTCCGAGCGAAAAATTTTTTTATTAAAAAAAAAAAATTATTTCTGTCCACGTGCTGAGCTCGCAACTGTCTCACCACACCTTTACCACAGTCTCGATGCACTATGATTAGTCATTATATCCATAGACGGGTGCATCATGGGTATCACTATGGCGGCGACCGGTAGCGGCGGCTCCCTGTGTTACAGAAAGTTAGAGAACCAAGGAGGCAGTGCAGCCATTGTTGTCGAGGAAAAACTCCAGAGTACCCGGAGCAAGGAGGAATGAAAAAAAGTGAAACAAGTCAAGTAGGGTGGCTGGTAGGTAGGCTGGTAGCTAGGTATGAGGAACGTAAGAGGACCGAAGGTAAGGTAGGTAGGTTTTAAGGTTAGGTGGTGGACGGAGTAAGGAGAGCGAAGTCTCGTTTGAGGTCGCCGCCGGCTCATTCACGTTTCGAAATGAGATCGGCCTCCGCTTCCCCTCTTTACTTTTGGCTTCTTTCTTTCCCGCTCAATCTCGATCCGAGCATCGGGCCCTATGAGGCCCACGCATCGCGTCCACCTTCCGAATAACCTTACGGCACACCTTCGCCATCTTTGCCATTTTATCCGCTAGATGGCAGACGCGTACTTGACTAAGCGTCGTACCGACGCTATTTATTGGGCCTTATTTTTGGGTCCGTTAAACCTAACCTGAGTTTCTAATATAAAATTTTCTCACTTTAAGGTCATCAGACGTATCTCGATCCTATCCACGAGCTCTGGTTTGACACTAGAAATAATTGGTACCCCTTCAAGTATAATTCCCTAGAAATTCCAAAGCCACCGTCCTATTTCCTTTTTCGTCTATACCTTTATTCGTGCCTCCTCTATTAGTCCCATTCTTCGTTCCGATAAGGTTATTGTTACCAGGGGGTTGTTGTAGGTGGGTTTTCATAGGTGCGAACAATAGCCGTGGGGTACAACAATGGCTACCGGCTCGTTCGGCGGCGGGGTAATGACGTCATTTCCCTGTCAGACGTTTCCGGTGCAAATTAATTTATCAAGCGCGCCGCAGGACGATTTCGTAGCACGACTACCAACTATGTAGCCCCGTATAGGTATACGAGCACACATGATAATCCGCACACTGTGTATATGTATACATGTAATCACACAGATCGGTTAAAGGACGTCGGGAAGAAATGAAACAACCGCTAGAAAGAAAAATGGTGGAAGTCTGTGAGAGAGATGAAATTTCTCGAGTAGGTACGAAATAATAAAGATACTTTTTATCGAGGAGCCTCCCAACTTTTTTATCCCTTCAATTCCGACGGATGGAAAAATTATACTCGTTTGATTTTTTCCCGCCAAAATTGAATCCCGCGCCAGGTATATGCCGGTCTGAATAACGAAGTATCCTAAATATTATTATGCAAATTTTTCATCCCTTATCCATCTATCCTTGAATCAATCCAATTTTCGCTACTCCTTTTTTTTTTTTTCTTTCTCCAACTCATTATCAGATAACGAAACGGGACACGCGCACTCATAAATACCTGAGCAAGGATTCACCCATTATTAGTGGCAATTAATGTGATACGGTTTCTGTTCGGGAGTTACGCGTGGTAACGCGCGTTATCCTCGCCTATCGAACCCGTAGCGACTTCCTGGCCGACTAATTCCGTGACAAAATCCTTTAGCATCGACAGCCACTATTATTAATATTTTATATTAATATTGCGTCATAGGTAATATCATAATTTATACATCAAGTACAAGTCAATTTTTATGGTCAAGTAATATGCCTTGGACACGTGTATATGTAGAATTTTATAAAATCTCCATATGGTTTGAATAATGAAAAATTTTGGAAATTTTTTTTTTTTTTTTTCATACCCAATGCAATTTATCAACATTCCCACAGGACCACACGCAGCCACTTAAGCATTCAGGATCATCCTGACTAAACTATTAGCAGCGAGCCGTAGCAGTCCGCAGTGTAACGAGCCAAATATTCGTCAACGGTTGACAACGTTAACTCGTGGGACCTCCCATAACTTACTTATGGAGTTCAAGAAGGTAACCACGTGCTACCAGTCCCAACAGCCGTGCTGCTCCGTTGACGTTTCTTGGGGCCTTACTCATTTCCCGCGACTTTTGATCTCTGGCTACGCGAACGAGCTGTGGTCCATGTCCTAAGAATTTTAGTCACCCCGCTCGTGATCTCTGCTAATTAGCCGGGTCACTAATTGCCACCCCCCCCCATCCCTTTTTTTCTTAAGTCACGGATCGCGCGCGACGACCGTTTTGTCACCAGCACGAGAAATCCCTATAGGTTATCTTTCAAAGGGTCTGGTGACAAATTGGCCCGGTGACAATTCGACTAAAAAGTACTTGTTACACGGTGTGAAATTACTTCTAATTGGTCCCCGTGTCCAAAGGGTTGTCTCCTTCGGGACTCGTCGTTGCTGAAAACGACATACGATTTCACGTTGATTTCTTTTTTTTTACATTTTATGCAACTTTGGTTTTTTTTCTCTCAAGACTTTTGTCCTTCGACATAATTAATTATCGTTTCCGGGCATTAGGAAAAATTTTTTTTCACTATTTAAAAAGGGTTATGGATACACGTGGGTCTTTGGTAAGACACGATACGCGGATTTCAGATATAATTTAGGATACCGTTATCTAGATAATTTCGCGTTATTTATCTATTTCGCGCAAATATCTTTTCGTTTTAGCAGATTATTTATTTTAATGGCGACTGTCGTGTTACGTCACCCACCCTACTTCGTCACAGAAAATATTGACAGTCCCCAAAGAGCTCACAGAGTGACCAAATCTCAGGACATTTTAAAAGGATTAACTTCAGAGTTTTGCCAATTCAAGTCCAAATGAGGCCCAACAGTCCACCCTAATCCACAGTTAATGTCCAAAAGAGAACCTTTGGTTAATCCGATAATCCCGGCTTGTTGTGAAACGTTAGCGAGCTTAAGGAAGTATAGTCACTACTAAAGTCAATTACTAGTTGGTTAGTCGTAAATTGTGTATTGTGGTCAAAAAAGGGAGGGGGGAGGGTGGAGGTTGGAGGGGAGGTCTGGTTGTCATTTCTATACTCATTGTACTTCGGTCGAGGGGCCTGAAATAAAGAAATATACTCATTCTGGTTGAGTACAGTTAGTCTCGGTACGTTGAGGAAGACCAGGGCCAGTTCAAAGTGGTCGAATGAAAACGGGCCCAAAAATTTATCGTACAAATAACACGTATAGCATTTATGGAGAATGGTCCTGGGGAGGGTACTTTGGGCCCAGTCCGAAAGCGTACATAAGGATGCTTGTAAATTTTACGCGCGGGGCCTCATTTGCACGGAGTACCACGCCCCGACGGCACAGACGGGGCCTTACTTAATCCTTTAGCGGACTTCGTGTGGTTTGACTCTACACCATTATAAGTATAGTCGTGTCACGATACGCTCCTTGAACAAAATTTTTGACAAATATGCTTCTCTTGACATTGTTTACTTGACCGTACGATAAAGAATACAATAATCCCTAGTAGTTAATGAATCAAGTGCACGGAACATATCGAGATTTTCCAAAAATTTTTTTTTTTCATTTTTCCCCAAAAATATTAACTATAGAAAAATCAAAAAAAGGCAACCTTAAGTTACCCAGCATTGTTTATTAGAAAAAAAAGACTCGTTCAGATTTAAAAATTTTTTTTATTCTTTACGACACTCACTCGTGCGGTACACGCGTGTCGGTCGTACCAACTGAACAAAATCCCCTAGGAACAAACACAGACCAGTATCCCTCATAACTTATCGACGATGGCAATAAATTTTACAAAAACGTTCTCGCGCAATGTCCATTATTAGCTAAACGATCCCAGTCCAAGTTCAGAAAGTGTATCGAGAGGGTGTCCCGTAAGTGCATAAGCCTCATAGCATCATAAATAAATACACCAGTGAGCGTCCCGACGCCGAACCCGACGCATCCCTAGACAGGAAAACTAACTCAGTTAAAATGGCTTCTCCCGACTCTTGCACAATAAACCAGCATAAAATCATTCATACGGTAATGGCTATACGACAGGGTGCAACAAACCAGCCAATGACTCGTTATAGTCATTGGCCAGTTACGGGTCTGGTAATTTTCATGAATTACGACCAAAATGAGCACCAGCCACTTGGCGACAGTGGGGTGGCAAAGACGTAAGGTCAGGGGGTAGTTTTCACCATTAAAACTCCTTTCACGCATACACCCACTTGATATACGTGTACGAGATACCTGAATGCAAAATTTGGTCCTTGAACGAGGATAAAGGGAAAAGGATTTTTGACTTGAAGTTACAATTATTGTCAGTCTAGGGAATTTCTAGGGAAATTTTTCACCTTCAGCATTATTGTTGTTATTCTTATTATAGTTCTATTTCTTTGGAGGGGCCAGTACCCAAATTGACTTTCCTATATGAAAATATGTATATTGACTCCGATACCAAGTGCTAAGACTCGGGAATAAAAGTGCTCGAAAGTGCTGGCACTGAACGCGCTTCGATTCCCCACGCCCTGACGTATAATAAAGTGTGGGCGTTACCATAGGCGGTCTATACGTCCCCACCAGTGCAAACGGAGGACCTTCCTGGAAGGTTCGTGGGTGTTTCGCTGCTAACTTACTTTCCTTTTAGTCCTGAGTCCTCGCGGCATCTTATCCTCCATTTGATAGCCTTAATGATTATGGGATACGCGATATATGTATGTACCTTTGAAGGTGTCAAACGAGCATCTTTGGTGTTACGACATAGTAAGGAATTAATATTATGAACGATTATACGAATTAGATGCTCCGTCAACTTTTAGTTATAAATCATACGTGTACTTGCTACGAGTCCTGTCAATATAAGATTTTTGAATATTTTGGCAAAAAAATTTTGGAAAAGTCTACAATACAAATTTTTACTGGAGGGAAAATTTTTTAATTATATATATGTGTGCGTTTTCGAAGGTCGATCCAGTGAACGGTGAAATCGGGAGAAAGCAAGAGAAAATGTTCGAGGAAAAAAAATTTCAAGATAAAAGACAGATGTCGCTAGTTGAGCTTTTAATATATTCAACCGGAAAGTCGTAAATCGTAGGATTTTTCGTTACGTTGTTCTGCAAATAACGCGACGTCTCGAACTGTGTATCGGAACGGTAAATCAAGCAAAGTTGACGATAAGGCCCCGTGATCGGGGCCTTATGAATGTTACGTGAGATAAGAGATAAAAATTTTGAGGTGGTAGATTTGGAAAAAAAATTTTTTTACAGTTACTCTCTGTATCTAATTGAAAATCTGTCTAGTTTCCTGTTTTTTTTTTTTTTCTTTCGTCAGTCGTCACACGACGTCCCGACGCTCGGCGTCTCTACCCTGCACCGTATCTTGGAACTGCCGTGATTTACAGTTGCACTTTTGGGAATGCGAGCGAAAATTTTACGAGCTGATGAGTTTATGGTAGTTTATGGTGGCCGGCGTGTGGCCGTCGCTCGACCATAAGAAAATCCATAAGATTCCACGTGAAAATGTTCAAAACCGTCGCTAAAAAGGACTCGTGTCCTTTGAAAATTTTGATTTATGACCGAAATCTATATCCAAGGATACGTAGAGCGAGCGATTGAATTTTAACGTAATTTAAAAATTCCCTTATAATTTTATATAAAAAAAAAACCTCACTCACTGTCTTTATTATCCTTATGAAAAATCAATGATAAGAGATCACCAACGGAGCGCGTAGATAAAAAATAATATTTTCAAAAATCTACCTGCCATCTACTTTTACTGTGCAGAACAATGCGTTCAGGAGATAATAAAAATCTGTCAAGGACACCATAGAATTTTACGATGGTACCTTACGACCAATTTTTTTTATAGTTAAGTCCCGTGAAATCTCCTTATTGTCCAGCACTTTCAAAATTCGCAGTTGGATTTTCGAAAGAATTTCGGACAACGTTAATTTTTCAAAATTTATCCATTGACCAAAGAAAAAAAAAAAAATTAAAAGCTGCACCATTCTGATTTGTTTTTAATTTTTCTCAAAATCCAAGGATTGGTTAAAATTTTTTTTTCACCTACGAAAATGGCGGCACGGGGTTGGGCCTTATTGGCTTTAATGCGGTCCCACCGTGAACCAATTGGGTATACGTAAAGGTGGGCCAGCAACGTAAATAGGTGTTAGGTTAGGTTCGACGATGAAACATATAGACAGCCGAAGGCTGGTCGATGGTAGGAAAGTAAAAGGGAGTGCATAATGCATCAATGTGTCTAGGCAGAGCACAATGGCGGCTACCGGTGTTGCGGCAGTCTTTGAACTTTGGTCCACCATCGTTCGATCCGTGACGTGGCGAATTCTTCGCCATCCTCCTTTCGAAAAACCAAGAGCACTGCCAACCAACCAAGGTATGGGTTAGGTAGCTATACCTTATACAGCCAGTCTCTAGCATAAGCGACGGCAGGATACAAGGATTCCAATCTAAAGTCAGTATCACACGAGAACAAAACGGACCAAGAATCGATCTTGTGTCGATATGATAATAAAATTCAAGGGATTATTTAACGAATATCCAGTATGTTGGTAGCCCTGAAAAATCATGCAATTAATAATACATGAAATATGACAGCCAACCAGAAAAGGTATCCCAGCAGGCCTGGTAACCCACATAACCAGAAGAAATTTTCGAAAAGAGACCTCGACTCGGAGTTACAGTACCCTTATATAATAAAGGTGGGCCCTATGGGTCTTACGGTATTACTGGGTCACAAGGTCCAATAAAAATTGGCTTACCAGGAAGAAGCCACAAAACTGTAAAAATTTATTGAAAAATTTTAACTTTCGCTTCGATTGTAGTGACAGTTATTTTTTTGCAAGTTTACAACGTCCGTGAATTTTTAATGATTTGATATCGTTTGATAGGTCATTTTAATTAGGAATTTCATACTGAATCATTTTGATAGCTCAAATCGTTAAAAAGTTACGTGCGTGCTAGGAGGTTCCACTCGTATGAGCTCAGTTCGAAGGGAGCTCTACTGTAGTGAAATTCGAGCGATCGGATATGTGTGTCCTTGTCTAACGCACCTATATACCCATAAGAGCCTCTCTGTCGCACTCGCAGCGGGTATAGGAAATTGCAAAATTCTAAGGTGTAGACCTTCTCTGATAAAGACTCGAATATCGATTTTACATGGATATTGACAATAGGCATTAGGCAATGTTATTCGCTCTTGAATCGCATTACGGTGATTTATACAGGGTGACCTGAAATAAGTTATACTCTCGAGTTACGTTTTGATTCCGAATGTTTCTACTTTTCTCTCTCTCAAAAAAAAAAGAAAAAAAAAAGAAAAACGGTACATGTGTACATAAACGCGTTAAAAATCAATTCGAAGTCGTCGCGGATCGCAATATCCGATTTCACAGGAACTTTTCTGCTTTTCCGTGGAAATTCGCCGTGCTGGTCACGGCTATCTTTCGTACAGCTGTTTAACCAGCTGTAACGTATCGCACCTCCCCCGTTTTAAGAGTTCTATAAGGCCCCGACGGGCCCCGCCACGCGGTGTACCTTGTTCGAAGGAGTCAAAATTTTTTTATTCTACATTTCCATGAGAACGAGAGTGAAAGAAAAGAAGGGCGCGCGCGTATGTGTTTAATTACTGGGTAGCGTGACCGTCACTTCCGGCGAGCAAAGAGCCCGACGCGAGGAGTAAGGTGAAAAAAAATTTTTTCTTACGTGTTATAGGGCCCAAAACGTTAAAGACCCGACGCCACTGAGGTCTTATGATTTTTGAGAAAATTTTTACCGTATCATGATACGAAGTTAGGGCCCATTTTTCATATCGCTTTTGTGAACGCTATCTCGTCTTCGTAGGATATACCTCACGCAAGGTTGATTCGTGGGACGTAAGGCCCACAAGAAATTTATGGGTCCGCAACCCGTGCATGAAACTCGGTGGCCGGTAACGATATGCACAGTAGCCAGGATACTTTCACGAGAGAAAGGTAGGTCATTGTGTAAATGACTGTAAAATGGGACCAACGAGGGAGACCGAAGGATGGGCCCTAAAAGTCGAAAGTTTTTAAAAATGAGAGAAAGGAACGTGCCCCGGCTCACCCCTTACTGTTGTACGGAGTGAGACAGTAAACTCACCAGGAGGGAGTGACACAGTTTTTGAAAATTTAGGGCCACTAGGTCTCTGGGCCAGGTCCACAAGTCCTGGTCTCTTCGGTTCAAGACGAAAGGGTCCCAAGTCCCTTAAATTTCAGCAGGACATACTACCTTTGCATCAATGAACTTCAAGCCGTCTCCATGAAAGATTTACGTCCTGGTTTTGAAATTGAAAAAAAAAATTGCTCCCACGTACCAACCCCCAACTGCTTTCGCTACCGTATGAGAAGTTGGGCCTTGTGGACCAGACTCGAGTTCAAGGTGAAATTTACAACCTCAAGAACATCCTCGTGAACTCCTGGTGAGAAAATTGGTGGGGGTCGGCTACTATGGAACTTCTGTCTGGCCACGCGACCTCTTCGAGCTTCTTTACATCCCTTAAAGTGGTAGCAATGGCGACCACCCTTCCCTGGCCTTTCACCGAGTGTCGCGCAGCTTCGCGTCCTCTTTCCAGCCGGGGACTGACAAATAACCAGGACCCTCTCGGCCGGGGTCCAGCGAGAGTGGGAGGGCTATGGTCTTTCACCCCCTGTCACAGGGGATGGAGATGTTTTCAAAATGTTTAGAAATGTTTGACACCGGTCGCGTGGCTCCTTCTCCCTTATAACGTATACCAATAGCAAAGGTACAAATTGAATGGGTATGATGTTCCGGACCTACCCCAAATACAAAAATCTTCAATTTGCCTCCCTCATCAAATCGCCGTTACACTACCACCCTCTTCCGACGCCTCACTGTGCATTAATAAGGGTGCGAGCTCCTCTACCTCCAGACGGATGATATTCTCGCCGACAAATTAAAAAGTTATTAACCCCCTAAATGGATACCGATTAATTTGCCCTTGTAACAAATTGCACTACGTCCAACCAATTCCACCCCACGGGATCGCGCCCTTCCGGAAGGTCCTCCAGGTTCAACTGTACGTATACCACAATGAGGCCTGATACATCCCCTCTGAATAGGGGTGTCAGTTGCACCGTGAAATTCTCCATCAATCTACGGAATTATTGAGCATATGGCACCGGGGCTCTCAGGGTCATATATACATAGGCTCTTGCGCAAAGACTTCCGGTTTATCTATTATGCTCAAATTATTCATTCGCCTCCAGTATTACTGAAGTGGAGCCCCGTCAGTCCCCGCTCCATGACGGCCGGGTTAATAAAATTTTGAAAATTTTTAATATTTTTTTTTTTTTTTCTACCGCTATTCATAATCTTCTTGCTTCGCTCTGATGAGATCAACATCGGCCACCAGGTGGGGCCCGGTTCAAAGTTCGCTCTGCGCAACTGGGAATTATGCATTCGGTGCAGCTCGGTGCTTCGGATAATCTACCGCGCGTTTAGCATTATTATCCTTGAACGTTTATGATACGATTCTCGGTTCCATGGGGCACGAAATGTTCACGGCTTTGATTTTGTAATTTTTTGTTTTTCTTGCTTTTCTTTTGAATTATATTTTGCTTTGATTCTAACTTTAACCACTGGGGTTTTCTTATGTTTTATTTTTGGCTTTTACTTTTCTTGGTACTCCACCCAGATGGAATCCCGACGGGTGAATCAAAACGGTACGATGTAATTCTGATGAATTGCAATCATCATTTACCATTAAGGGTGTCCATTCTTGATACGCGTGATACGCGATGATTGTGTTGGGGCGACTTTCTTTTGTTTTTTGTTTTGCTTCAATCTGACGCTAAGCTAGGATTCAATTTTTTGAGAAGCGAATGCTTTGAGTGGTTCTCAAGAAATATGCAGGCTACTTTGGAAATTGTGGAGAATCGCGAAAAGAGTTCTGAGGGAGTTAAGGATGCATCGAAGTATCGGCAATATATAAGCAGTGAGGTATTTTTGTATTTTAATGGAGCATGTTTTTGCAAAATTTTCTTTTCTGTCCGTCGTATAGGTTATTCGTTGACGGAATTGTCAAAAGCGCGAAGAATTCATAGGATAATGGGTGAGGAGCGCGAATTGAAGTTTTTGGAAAATGATAAATCGAAATTAACTATTGGGTCGTTGGCATCGATTAAAGTAAAATTTCGAAATTTTGAATAACGGTATAGGTTTTATTAAAATTATATTTTTATATCGTAGAGAGATCTTTTGAGAAATAGATGGAACTACTTTTGCCACTTATCCGAGAGAAAAAAATTGCAGGAGATTAATCGAGAGAAAAGTTTAACGAGGTATAATTTTGAAAAAGTAATTATAATACTAGCCATGATATTTATAAATTATATAGATTGAAATGGAAATATCTTGAACTTGAACGTGTGCCAGCTGACAGTCCGATTTTGGAAAAAGTCAGTATATTTCAAGATTTTTAGTTTCGATGGAATTTTTGAAATTAAAATAAAACATTTTTTGTATCTGTGCAGATTATAAGGACTCGACGAGAAAGACGAGAGTCAAAATTGGCACGCAAAAAAAGGATGATTGAAATTATTGAGAAAATAATGAAGGAGGAATTCAGAGTTAAAAAGAAAATGGAATCTGAACAGAAAACTGAAAATTTTGAAAATTCTCGACAGAGAACTCGAAAGAAACCCACGGTTGAAATAAATTCAAAAAAGTCTTATGAATTTCATGACACCTTTAATGACTCTACAGAAAATTTGAATATTAGCAATCAGTATCCAGCTGACAGTGGTTATATTCAAAATTCGGAAATTTCAGAGCAAGAAAATATTTTTAAAAAAGAATCTGCAAATGTGACTCCTCGAGCGATAGACAATGTTGATGATGAAAAGGATTTCAAAAATTATAAAAAAAATTTGGAGATAACCGCAAACCAAAATGTGTTCGGGTTAAACGAAAAACTCAAAAATAAAATTGTTGACTTACCCCCTTCACCGCTGGAAGATGACCATGGAAAAATTGAGGTTGATGATTGCCTCTCGACTCTGATGGACGATTTTGAAAGAGCCGCTATCGGCCAACGGGATGATTTTGAAAATACACTGAAAGAAAAAAAGATATTGAGAGACCGGTGCTTTTACGCGAGACCCAGGACCATCATTTTTAAAGTAAACCTATTCAAATTTATTTTAACTCCTCTAGACTGATAAGTTGATATTTCTTTTACAGAATTTCAACCCTGGCACGTCTTACACTCAAAAAGTGGCGATATACAATAAATTCTCAAAATGGTCTTATATTCGTTACGATTCTATAACTTTGTCAACTTCGGATAATGACGTACTGACAGTAGAACAAATCGACGCTGCCAAAATTAGACCCGGTTTATTCATTGTCGTGACTGTGAATTTTCTACCCAACACAGAAACGGAAATAACCGGTGCACTGATATTCTTAACATTGAATTCGGAAAATACAAAAGATTTTCACGAATTCAAAATTCGAATTCGTTGTATTCCCGCGCGAGCAGATCCGTTGGTGGAGCCTAAAAGATTACGGTAGTACAGAATACAGCAAATTTTGGAAAAAAAAAAAAGTAGACTTTGTACCAATATATTTTTTTTTTCACTTACTTAGATTCCCCACAATCCCAATTTGGAAAGACAATGAACCTGGTTCAATTCACAAAACATTGACGATATCAAATTTGGGATTAAAAACGTGCAATTTTTTATTCACACCAAAAAATAACACGCAGGACAGTTTTAATTGGGACATCGAAGAAAACGAGTATCCGTCTAAGAAATGTATAAAATAATAATTTCAAAATTTGGACAATTTTCAAACTTTTATCTTCTCTTTGTGGTCATATGTGAAGTCAGTCCTAGAATACACGCTTACGAAGAAAATTCAGTAACGGATTACAGAACGTATGAAGTGGAATTGAGAAAAAAATCGCGTTTTCAAATTCGAGTAATATTTTTTCCAAAATACGTGGGCCTGCATCACGACGTACTCGAAATCGTTTTCAAAGCGCACGGACAGATTATAAAAACACAAGCAAGCAAGAATATATCCGTGACGTTGATGTAAGAATTTATAACAAAAAATTTTTTCAAAAAACAGACTATACCATTTTGGGCAGAGGTGACAGGATCCGAGATACATCTTAATCCAAAATTCGTGGATCTAGGAATAATAATAATGGGCACGGGAGTTTATCAGGCTAATTTCACCATAATTAATCGAGGTAAACGTTTCTATATTAGTAAAAATCAAACTTAACTTATTCGTTGAAATCAGGTCGATCCCGTGCTGATATATCCATGCTGATTCCAAAATATCTTCGCAATGAAATTCAAATTTATCCAAAAACAATTTCACTGCAAACTGATACCTCGTGGACGCTTACTGCCCGACTGACGCCATCAGAGAATATTTTACAGAAAGCAAAAACGTAAGTGATTATAAAAAATTCAATATTTACCTCGTATTTTAAAATGATCTCCAATAGCTACTACGACAAGGCATGCAACACTCTGAATATACCAATCAAAATTAATGTTAATTATACAAACGAGAAGGGTCCTACCTTATCATTAAAAATTCTGGCTACTCCGACAAGCAATACATTAGTAATAGGTAATGTTTATGAAAATATTGAAAAAAGATAATATCAAAAAATTAAAAATTTTCAAACAGAACCTGATTTTGTCGTACTGGGCGTTGTAAATACACAAGAATCTGTAGTGTCAAGAATATGTATCACAAATCCCAGCCTAGTGGTACAAGACTTTGGATTTTTGAATATCCCTCCAACAATGACTGTACAGCCAAATTATGGATTCGGCCGAATTTTACCAGGCGAGACAATTACACTTCACTTGATATATTCAGCATGGTTGACGGACATTCCCGGGAATGATGCGGAAGCTAATGGATTGTCATCAGATCGGAGGTGCCTATCGACTCAATTTCCAATGACAAAAACAGCGAATTACAAACGACCTGTAAGTTCGTATTATGAATCTATAAGTGACGTATTTCTCGTAGATTTGAAATACGCGTGACCACAGTTAACGAGTTGGTTGGCAAAAGAAATCACGTTATTAGTACAAAAGTTCCTACAAGCAGATTATTGAATCTACCACCGAAAGCACAATGGCGTCCAACCGGAACTGACTTCAATAAACAGCCTGACCAGTTTCAAATGCCAAGAAGAAGATCCAGTAGTATTTCACAAGCAGTTGATAGTGAAACCTCATTTAAAGATTTAATTAGTGATCTAACCGATAATGATGATTCCAGTTCAGGCATGGCAGGTAAAAAAAAAACATTAAGTGACTTGTGTAGTTTGTTAAAAAAATCACTGAGTCAGTCGCGATCGTCTAATTCCTTTTTCTTATTTTGCATTGATTTGTAAGACTCTGACGTAGCATCCGACAGTTTTGGACCACTGGATAATGACATAAGAGAATTTAAAAATATCACTGAGATTTTCGCTTTCATTGTGGATCCACTTTGTCAATTGAGCGAGCAAATAATTGAATTTCCTGCGACACCTTGCGGCTCGTTTTCACTGGTAACGTCCCAACAAATGCAAAGTGACAGTTATATATGGGCAATGTAAAATTTCATAATTAAGGATTTAACAGTGTTATAAAACGTCTGATGTGCATAACTGTTATATATCTTGGAGCAAGATGTTATGACATTGTCGATATGTAACTCACTTTTTGTTATTGTGTAGCATAACAAAAGTCCCGACTTATTTTACAAAAAACGAAAATCGTTTAATGCTTCATATCTTTCTTTAGACTTCTGTAAACTTAATGGGTTTTAACAGTGCATCTTATCCTCACTGCACTTGTGGATTTATCGAGGATCAAGTAAAGGAGTTTGAAGCTTGGTACGAATTTAAGTGCTCATCACCGCGCGTTAGAATGTCGCCACGTTATGGACATTTGAAAAATGGTGAAACCGTAAAGATTACTTTAATGCACAAGCCAAAAATGTCGCAAGACGTTACTGCGAATTTTCTGGAAAGCATGGAAATCAAGGACAAGACGTTACCAGGAGAAATGACCTTGCTGGAAAATTTTGAAGCTCACATAGACCACGAATGGGCTACATGTGCATTAAATATAAAAATGAAAGATGGTGACAGGAGAGATGAACATTTGTTAATTAAATTAACATGTCCTGTTGTTAAGCCTGATATAATAATTCTGAATCCAACAAGAATAATAGAATTTGGCGTGGTGGTAATTGGGTCAAAATCCAGAGAGATCCTAGAAATTAAGAACATATCCACTCGGTCTGTAATTTTTATGAAATGCTCCAAGTATTTAGCATTTCTGTTTTGTAGAATGAAAAATAATTTCAGCTCGGTCAAGATAAAGTTCAGTCTTCTTAATCCATTTGGCCCTTTCTTTATGCCTCCTGGAAAAGTTGTGGAACCAGGATCTATCTTGTCCATACCCATTACGTATAGGCCAAAAGTGAACAAGGATAATGTGAGTAATTTTTTTTTTTTACTGTAAATACTAAATAAAAATTTCAAAAATCATTGTATGGTTGCCGAGCATTAGCTACAATTGTTCTTGGAGCTTTACTCTTAAAAACCCAACTCCATCCATGTCCTTTGATATTTTTTTGGGCCTTTATAGGGTACCGACCTGGCCCAGGATAAATTTCTTTACGTCTCAATGGTCTCACATTCAATATATTACTGTCGAAAGGATATCTCAAGGCATTTTTTGGTTTACTAATTTGTTGCGGTTCATAATAACCTGGTCCTGGTTGATCAGGATCCTTGTAACAGAGACTAGGATCGTTTAGCATAATCCTTATAGATGGTTTCTTGGTAAACCTTGATAGATAAAGGACTAAATAAATTATTTTCGAAATTTTAACTAAAATGAAATACTCACCTAGGACAGAGTGACCAAAGTCCTTTGAAATAATTAGATTTGTGAAGAAGTTTGTCAGTTTCATTAGAACATCCTTTTGGCCAATCTTTATTAAAAATTGATGAGGGCATCGCCAAGTATCCTCTGATACTAGAATAATCTCTGGGCCCTGAAAAAAATTAAATAATAGTATCACAAAATCACCTGCAACTTTTAAGGAATCAGGGACTTCTATGTAATGTATACAAACCTGTAAAAAGATCATAGGGCCCTCTTTTGCTTACTACCTTCTTTAAAAGATTATCAAGGCAGTCAGGATGTCGAGGATTATATCTGAAATCAAACAAAAACAATAATTATTTATATCTTGGATAATTAACTAAAAGGTGAATCATTAATTTACAAATTGCACGGTAGAGACCAGGAATATAATCTCTTTTGAAATCGTGGTCTAAGGCCGTCGAATTCAAACGTAGGGATTGAAGAATATTTTTTAAACCGATTGTGATCCTTGAAACGATAAATATCGCTTAGATATCCTGGAACATAATGCGTCAGTATACCATACTAAGGTCCTTGTAAACAATTTTAACTTACCAGGACCCGGCACATCTTTTCTAGGATCTTTTTTGAACCTTGTAGTAACTCCAAAGCCGACGTTATCTTTTATAGTCTTGCAGGGTCTATCGAGGATGTTCTCTGGCCATTGAGAAATTTCGTGTGTTCCAGGACCACGTCCTGTTTTTTGTAAATTTCTTTGACAAACATATTTCTCCAACAAGCGTCCTCCCATAGTGGCAGAAAATTCCTTTAACTCTTCATCCCTTTGCCAACTAAATTTTACTTATTACAAAGTACTTTTAAATGAGGTAAGTGGACACTTACTTCCTGGTACTTTTTTTACTAGGAATCTTGGAAGGATTGTATGATCCTACGGCAGGAGAGTCTTCCGTAACGGGAAATAATTTTGGATGCAGACTGATATTTTTTCTCAATGTGGCAGAAGTATTAAATGGAGGATGATTTTTTTTAATACGTGTATTCAAACGTTTACACTGCCATCCGTTAGCACATTTACATGATTTTAAGGACCTCGTATTGTTTTCACAAGCCATTTCGTGTCCAGGATTTACTGTGATTAATCTAAAAATTGAAACATATTGTTAAAAATTTATATAGCCTCTTCTCTCCTTTCAGGATATTGAATTTTTTGAAATTCGTGCCGCTTCCACAAAGACAATTTGGAGGATGTCTTTATCCGGAAGGGGTGTTATACCAAGCTGGAATATCCTACCGGAAATGAGAGTGGCAAGACTCGAGGCTAAAGTTGGAAAACCGGATGAAATCAAATTAACTGTAAGTTTCACTTCCCCGCTCGTAACGCCATCTATACAATTTATATAGAGCGCATAAAAACAAACAATTGTTTAAACATAAGATCATCATTGGAATTACCCAGTCATGAAGTATGTAGTAGGCAAAGAGATTACAACACCTCACTGTTATTATTATATCTTGCCTACTTATATTTCCACATATTAGAGATACAAGTATAATTTATTTTTGATATGCAAAACTAGTCAGCTTAATCGTACCAATCGAAGTCTCCCGGTCTATTGGATGTCAAAGAAGAAGACAAATTCAGGTAGAGCGTTCAAGCTGCCTAGCTTATATCACAAAAACAATCAAAAATGACGAATATTACCAGTCTGTTAATAATTTCCATATTTCCTCGTATTTTAAAAATATTTTTCTACTTACACGTCGATAACACTGTATTACCTCACACAATACGCCATCTCTGAGACTCTGCGTGAAGTGTCTCGAGAATAAAGTGAAAGTGTATGGTACATGAAAAAATTTTCTCAAGAGAAAATATGCAACACTCCTTACAAATACACGCTGTACCATCTTTTATGCATCTACTTTATCTTGAATCTTTACAAAAAATTCGGTCAAATGATTGGAACTCCATGAGGTATGACTGGTATTGACTAAATCCTCCAACAAGTTTCACAGTTCGTTGAAGAGATGGCGCTGGATACACTTACCAAACGGTAGTGCTTCCTTTAAGCGGCAAAACTTGGAACTAACTTCCCACTTCTGTTATACCATTAACTTCGTTCCAAAGAGCGTTAAGACATCATGGACGACTGTCTACATCTTTATTTGCTCTCTAACGTTTCTCAGCATTTAATAATTAATCGAAAACTCCGACTTTCAATTACCGCAGTAGTCAGCACGAGTATCGGCACTTGGAACGAAGAGCACTCTCAGCGTAATGAATCATGCAGACCAGGCAAGAAACTTTAACTAAGGGTGGTTCTTGATCGGTGAAACAGCCTGCACCCGCCAGCCCTTACCACTGCGTATATTAAACTTCTCAAAGCGAAGCATCTCTCCAGGTTCTCTCCCTCCTCGATAGGAGCAACCAAAGACAGATATTTTTTATACCCTAAGCCATAGTGTCACTCCCCAACAATTTTTCCACCTGACAAACAGAACATCCATGTAAAGAAGCTGTATTCTTTTTTTTAATACTTTCCACATGCCTTTTCTTCATCCGCTACCACCCCCCAACATAATCATCATCCCACTCTCTTTCTTTCTTACTCATCCTTTTTTAAGATGAAAATGTGTCTCTGGAGATAAGAAATGTTTTTCCCTCTAAGCCCCCCCAGGGCTGACGGCACGCACCCTTCTTCGACCACAAAACAAACCTTTCTCATACAGACACAATGCACAACTGCCACCGACGCCGACTCGTCTCCCCCGCAGGATACTTGTAGTTATCCACAATGGAGCTCGGTACGGGATTACCCCTTGCAAAAAAATCTCAGTCTTCCTAGACGTATTTTTATCGACTGGCACAGTTCGATAGAATTCCATTTTACGAATCCTCCAATATGTTTCACTTTCTTTTCTCACTATGAAATTTCAATTTCAGTACATTATGACCTCCACGAATAACATGCATTTACACATATATGATATTCCCTATTTTTTTCTTCTCTCCAAACTTCGAACGAAAGACAAGATAATTTTTTACACCTGACTCACGCATCACGGCACGTATCCCATTAACCATGGATTGTAACGTTAATCAGATCGACCGATTACAACGAAGCATAAAATAAAAGCGCATTTTGTAAATAAGGTTAGAAGTATACCTAGAGACAGGATCCCGTGCTATACTCACTGACGTACCGTAACGCCGGGCCACGACCTTCCGACGAGAAACCGGAAACCGGAAGTCCATCGACAAGACCATAAAGGCGAAGCTATCGTCATTTGATATGTAGTTTGCACTATGCTGACCTACATCGGAAACGCTGCTGGGGTCTGGACAACCTCTCAATGCCTTGGGTACATCATTCATCCATAGTTATACCACATAAGCATAGGACACCTTTTAGGTTATGTATAGATCATTTTGAATTTCAAATTTAACTCAATTCGAGCTAGAAAACAAGACTCGTGATGTTATTTTCGTAAATACATATATTCTCAGTTTTTCATTACACGGATACATACATATATCACACACGTACTATTTGAAACGTACACTTTCATCCAGACACTCCTCCCAAGGACCAATTCCCTGGAAAGTTAATTCCAAACTCCAATTCAGTGGCACGTACAAAATGGCAGAGTAAATAAATACAATCTCTTTTCATTCACTAGGTTGTCTGACAAATTCAATGCTTATTCTATTGCAGGCTTTTTTAATTTTGAAAAAAAAATTTTTATTATATATAAAGGGTATCATATTTTCGGGTGGGGGTATAGAGTGGCGACCACATTACTATACTGTAGTACTCATACGTTTTTGTATCAGAAAATCAATTAAAATGCAGATATACATATTTATATGCGTCCTTATCAGATTGCGTGTGGCCTTATTCGTTACGGTTACTATTATTGTAAATTAGCGTTTTCCATAATCGCACAATAGCAGTATTGCCTTGTATCCAATTCTATGATATGGAAATTCCAGTTGGTCTGTGTCCTGTTGTAGCTGAAGATGCTGGACCCACCAAACTCTTATGTCACTATTAAGAATTGCCAACTGGTATGTATTCAGAAAAATTAAAATAGATCTGCTCGAGTATGTTATAATATGTATAACAAACAAGCATTGTACTCTTTTGATTACAGAAATGAGAAAAAAAAGAGGGGAGCCATTAGGAAAACACACTAGAAAATTACAACTGTCTGGTAAACGTATTCCTGTGAGGAAATGTAGATTCTGTAATGAAAACATTATTGTTTTTATATAGTTGGCATTCCAAACGTCATCACTGACAGATCCACCTGTTACAGAAATTCCAAAATTGTCTACAAGCAATTGAAGAATCGAAGGATCAAGCTACAAATTGGGATGATTCACTGGATGCTGGATAATTTATCAAGAGTATGGATAAAATTAAAATTAAGTAACTACCGATATCTGATCCATCTGACGTCTACTGATATCAGGGCTCTAGGGTCAAAGTGTCAAATAATATTAAGCTCAGTATTACTTTGCATAAAAGTAGTTAGTTTAGAGAGGAAATGATGAACGAGTGACAGTTGATAAATTGAATGATAATTTGATGGAGAAAAAAAAGTTTGGAAATTCGGTAAAAATTATATTGCAAACGAAAGCATGAAAAGTTGATACTCAAATAGAATTAATATTCATTAGGGTTTGAGTAACTGTCAAAAACTGGCGAATCGGAGCAAACAATTGCGCACGTGTTCAATGAATCAACAGTTTCTCTTATCAAAGAGGTCCAGCTCTGACGAATATAGTTACACCGTGAGCTGAACTAACGTAGGGCCAGTTGTCATCAACATGAGTACAGTATGTTAAGTGAAAGTTCCTAGATACTGTCAGACACGCAAGCATACCTTTCTTGAGTAAGGGGTGTGTGTACTGTTTCAGCCCCACTGATTATATCCGACCTTTGACTTATGGATATTAATACCACGAGGTCCCATAGACATAATAATAGAATATAGCCGTAGGACCTAAATACACTGTTCTATGTGGTTTAGTCTCAGTTGTTGAGGATAAGCGATTGTCTTGGCTGATAACCACAATGGTCGAACGAACAGATAAGGGTGGTGCTACGGATACTATTACCATAAGGGTTTGTAATAGCTACATCAAGGATCAGCAAGGGCACTAGAAAAAGATATAGAAAATGGAAAGAAGAAACGGAATGGGATGCTGGATGATCTTGGGTACAGTATCCAAAATCCTTTATGAATAATGTTGTATGACATTTGTAACTCTTGTAGGATTTAGGATTATTTTTTTTTTTCGTTACGCTATTTATACAGCCCCTCTCTCTGTCATGTACATTATATGACAATAAAGTATTTCTCAATTAATTTGTAAACTCTCTGTAATCGCTCTCTCAGGACTCTGAGACGTGATAAAAAGCGAGAGACCGATATTGCGGAGAGTCCTTATTGCGCTGTAATAGGCCGAGCGTGTGACGTTATCTTAGAAAGATAAGTCAGGCAAAACGCGACTATACGGAACGCCAAATTTGACTGTAGTACAAAACATGGTTTTCAAGTTTCCTCAAAAGACTCGGATAGCATTATGGAAAGTCATTTTACCTACTGCACTTCTTCCGTCTAGCAAAAATTCTATAAAACACATTTTATTTTATCGTAGGCCATAGTCGTTCTTCCCCTGAAGCATGATTTTTCTCTATTAACCTTTTGACCTCTTGGCATACGACGTATAAATTTCTGCTTTACGCATACCGTCGTAACTATTGGACTCATATGTAATACGAACGTATGTACACGACCAACCTGTTCCAAGGATACGTTCAGACAATGTAAAAAGATCT
>JARQSV010000547.1:386527-398135 GCA_030142285.1 Calameuta idolon | reverse complement strand
TTTTTTAAAAGTATTTTCAACACGTCAGATTTGCTTATTATTTAATAGAATCTAAATACACTAATATCTTTGATATTATTTATTTTCAGACATATGTTTCTTAACACATTTTTCTTTTTTGTCTCTCAAATCTATTTACATCCTGTATACATAATCCACTGTGGTTTTGAAAATTTATGGGAATTCTTGTTGCATATTCATGTGACGTATAATTATACAACAGAGAGTGCCACGAACATATGGGATATGTGTTGATATGTTGTAATATCACTTATAGTTAAATAAATTATAAAGTCACCATGTACTTTTGTGAATTTCAGATTGAAAACACTTCTGAGGCAACACTGGTGTTCGTGCTGAAAATTATTGAACTATTGGAAGGATCGATACCAGTGAAATTGAACAGAGGTAAAGTCCTTAAGGAAAACAAGAAGAAAAGAATAACCATGTTTCTCGAGGAGGAAGAAGAGTTGGCTATTTTTGATAAAAATATGAAGCCTCTCAATAATGAAAAATATTTTACTTTTGTTAACTTTGATGAGGATTTACGACTTCCTGTGGAAGCCAAGAAAAAGGTTGGTTGTACCTTTGTAGGTTTGACGTATCTTTACTATATCTTGATTCAAATTTTTGTATTATCTGACTGAAGCATATATGGAGACTAATTTTAATAATTTCTTTCAGAAGGACTTTGCATTACGGTTTCAAGTACCATCGACGGGAATCTCGTTCACGGGGAAAAAAAGTCTAAAGAACAAAGGAAGGATCGGTGTCGCGACGCCCGGCGTCGTAAGAAAAGATCGTCTCAATGCTATGGACATGTATTACGTAGCAAGATTGAAATTGTTACTCGAGGACATCCAACCTATACAGGATATTGTATTAATAGGTACCGTGAAGACTTGAAACGGGATAGAAATTTGTAAAAAAAAAAAAAAAAACAAGTTATCCAACAAAATTCAAAGGATCTTCGATAACCAACAATATATTGAATTTCTCTTTTAATGAAATAATATTACTCGAGAACATCTGATCTACGGAAGATACTGTGTTAATAAATAACGTCAAATTGGAAAATAGGATAGAAATTTATAAAAAGAGTTATTCGTAAGAAATCTAACGATTCTCAATATTCAATAAGATATTGATTTTCTCTTTTAATGAAATAAATATTCACGAGAATGTCCAAATATTGCACATCACTTTTATTATTCAATAATGAATTGACATATAAAGCACCTTCCACGAGGATGATAGACACGTACGATAGATAAACGTAAAGCGACAGTCTCTAATTTCCCGGCTGTTACATTTGCTTAAAAATTTTTTTTTCGCCAACAATTTTATACACTTTACCGATAAGTAATTAATAATTAATTGTCTGGCCAAAAGGAATCGCCCACCGTTGCGTAGCTGCGCCCCAAATGCATGCAAGACAACGGTGAGCGAATCTCCTTAAATATTATTAATAATAGGATCATAATTTCTAGAGGTATTTACAGGCTTTCTTGGAGAACTTTAGAAAACAATTTTTCAGGAGCAAAGGGGAAAGGAAAGATAGATAGCAATAAATTATTTTAAGTATCAAAGAGAGAAGGAGATAGAGATAGAGAGTGTGACAGTACAAATTACAAATACAACAATGTACAAATAGGACAACTATAAGAATCGTTAAAGTGACATTGGGGAAGTTTGGTTCTTCCCATGAAAATTAAAAAAAGCAATATTACTAATCTACTACACATCTTTGAAGATTACAGACAAATTACTCTTACATATCCGAAATCACACGAACTTATTCGTTATGTCCATAATAAGCTGTTAGATATTGATCAACAAGTAACAGAAGTCTACATGTAAAAGAAATTTACAACAAAAACTTGTGACGTGCGAATACAGATGGCGCAAACAACCCGCAAGATAAATTTATACACGTGTTCCCTAAGGTATACCTTTATTTGTGCGCGCAGATCGAATAGCTCTTTGTTTTTCCAAAAGATGTGCTATCAATAACAGTTAGAATATATATATACGAAAATGACGTAAATGGCGATTACAACGATAATTAATTAATTCTAATTTGTATACGCGTCGTCCCGTCGATACTCCCACGAATTTTCACATACACACGTGAATAAGATTGAAAAATGGCGAAGACGCGATTTTACAGCAAAATTCAACGTTACGTCGTGTTTTACATAATTTCGCGTCAGCACGCTGTCAAAACGATTACCGATACAAAGTGTTCATCGAACCGTGACACTCGTATGAATTTTATGCAGCAACTATCACGTTTTACCTCGTGTTCATAATAAAAAAAAAAGTCAACCAATCGAGACTACTTCAGTTTTTACGTGAAACGAGACACACGACACGCGGAATCCTCTTTACCGACCGAACCGTACCGATCGAAACTTCAGAGACACCAATGACAGTTATCGCGTGAGGAATTACCGTATTTTCAAAAATTTCGATGATCCTTCGTCACACATCGAAATACAAGTAGGACACAAGTACGCAATTAATTCTAAAAATTGTTCTCGATATGAGGCCAATTTTCTCTTTGAAATAATACCACTGAATTACAGCTGTCATTCATCGACGTCAGCCTGTACGCGTAGGATATTATTCATTTTGTTCTTGTTTTCGTTATTATTATTATCATCATCATCATCATCATCATCCCCTTTTCTCTTCGCGGTTGGCAATCCTGATGGGAGCACTTTATCAATCGCGTCCCCGTCGTTAATTATTGGTCGCGATATCCCGCGTTGCGATCCAGGGATATAGGTAGAATCAGGTCCATCTGAAAGCATAGGCGATAGGAGAGGACGTGGTTCGATCCTGCAAAAACAGTTAGACGCATGGAATAAAGAGACGTAAACGTATAGAGTATACAGGACGTTTCAAAGTACCCGTAACTAGAAGTCCCATACATACGTATGCACGTACCACATTAAATTCGAAAAAAACATATATTCAAGTACACATACAAAAAAGTGTGATCCTTGAGATTTGAATCGTCCTGTACACTGGGCACTCGATGCGTAAGAAGGTTGGATTGCGAAATCGAGTGATTTCGAAGTATTTTTAAAAGAGATAAAAAAAAATGATAGAAACAATAAATCATATACGAAACGAGGGTGTACCAACTCCGAAACCAGGTGGTACAAATTATAAAGCTATATATGTGGTGTATATAGGGGGTGTGAAAATGAGCGTCTGAGAATTTTTATCTCTTGTACGGATTAATTAAAGCCCATCCCGGCACGGTTGAGACAATTAGCTCGGGGCCTGAAAGACTGCGTTATTCACTTGAAGCCTCGGGGGTGCTAAGCGGGGCAGCATTTTGGGGTTGATCACGAAGAATTGGCTCCCGGATTTGGAGTCGGGTAAGGATACGAGAGGGAAGAATGAGGGAAAGAAGAGTGAAAAATAGATCAAAGTAAAGCAGGGACAGAAGTACGTATTTCACCATACACATACGTATGTATGTATGTACAATAGGGTTAGTACGATTGAAAGCAGCTGCATTGAAAAACCAGGTTGAAGTCGGATAAGACACTGCATAGATTTAGATAAGAGGGACGAGGGCGCGAGTGCACCCTTAAACGTAAGGGTGAGCAGGGGGTAGGGGGTTGGTTTAATGAATTCACGAATTCCAAGATCTTGAGAGTTCGAGATAAATGGCTCTGCCATTATTAGAAACTTGCTTCCCTTATTAATCGTCCTTCTACGTTTTCTTTTTTTTTTCTTCTTCTTGACCCCCGGGGTCAAGAATTTTCAACGAACTGCGTCGCAGAAAATAATAACGTCCTGACGTATCGGAAGGCGAACATGCTGCAGCGCAAATAGCCGCGAAGTGTTCCACGCCCGGGCACGGCTTTGAAGTACATGCGCTGCTTGTATAGGATTTTTCAAAAGTAATCATACGTCTCTTGTGACGCAGGGGCTAAATATAAATAACGTTAATTGCAGACAATTGCAAGGGTGAAGGTAATTAGATCTGAATATATAATCACTATGTGCCCTCGGTCGTGTATGTGAATTATATTAATCACGTGTATCCGTTTGCGCATACGTACACACGTGTCACCATACGTGGAGCGTCGTGAAACGACAGCACGTGCATAACAGGATTGCGTTCTTCGTCGAAATTACAGATACACGTCTAAAAGCATTTTTCGTTTCGTCGCGTTGGCATCATCGCTACGCGCTTTAATGCGAAAGATCTTCGAGTCTTAAGGTCGTACGTCGAAGATGCTTAGATACAAATTTTCTTATTCCAATACGTAGAACGTGATCCTGCTGTCCAAATGCGAGAGTTATCTGACACCGTGTATACGTATGACGAAGCAATAAGGTTATTAACAATGTCATATATTGACATACAGGTCAATGAATTTTTGAAAACAAAGAAAAAACAAAAAGGCAAAATAAATAAAAAAAAACCACGCGAAAAAGCACAAATAGGGGAATTAATTTAATATTTATGTGTACGTGTACGAATGAATTATCAATACGTGTACCTATGTATGTATGTATCTATGTATCTATGTGTGTATGTATGTATGTATGTATCTATGTATGTATCTATGTATCTATGTATGTACGTATGTAATAATACCAGAAATTTGGTGACAGCATCATAAACGCGCTCTTTACCTAGTCAAATGCTCATAGGACCTACACAGTGACCGTATGGGGTTTCGTGGCGAAGTTCATGGGTAACATCATGCTGAGGGAGAGTTGACGCCACCTGCGTAAAAACGTGTTTCACTTCTAGACACATGTGGGATTAAATTCTTTTAAAATCTAATCGAAAGGATTCGCTTATCGAACAACAGTCGTATTCATTATGCAATGCGCAACCGCAAACAGCGATCTGCGCTATAGTCCAACAGTGACATAGATTTTCTTGCGTGCAATTGACAAATACGAGTAGAGGAGCAGAGAGACAAAACAAGACGAGGATGCCGTCCGAAGTAAGAGTTATAGAGAAAAAAAAAAAAAAAAAAAAAAATACAAAATCTACAGATCTGTTTGTAATTAAACTGAACAATTCTCACTTACCGGACACTCGTCGTCCTGGTCTGACTAAGACTGGGATGCCTCTTGACGGGTGTCCTGTAGCCTCTTCTAGGACAACAGCACCACCAGCTGCCGCAGGCAGCCGATAGGAAACTCTTCCGGAAATGCTTCGACATGAATCCATAGACTATGGGGTTGATGCAGCTTGCCGATGGAAAATGATAGAATAAAATATATTAATTAAAACCCCATGCTCGATTTTACTTAGAATAATTAAATTCTCATGGGGCACGACTTTCCCATGACTGTTCTCAGTTTTAAGGTATACCGTACTTATGTGTCTATGGTCGATACCTGTTAAAGTACGCCATAAGCTGAAAGGCCGTGTTCAGATGTTTGAACGCACCGCCCTTCATCCATGGTATTACACCATAAGCTGTGAGTACGTTGTCGATCAGCATGGGACTCCAACATATGGCGAAGAGGACGACAACCGCCACGAGCATTTTGACGACCTGATAGAAGTGGAAGAGATG
Organism: Calameuta idolon; assembly: GCA_030142285.1. Classification (NCBI taxonomy): domain Eukaryota; kingdom Metazoa; phylum Arthropoda; class Insecta; order Hymenoptera; family Cephidae; genus Calameuta; species Calameuta idolon. The sequence goes on along the minus strand of JARQSV010000547.1, from coordinate 392,568 downwards.
GAGAAAAAAAAATATTAGAAATTACTTTGCTTTCCTCTGTCTTGCATCGTTCTTTTATACTCGAACTACAAAGACTGAAAAAAGAATCGGGTGACTTGAAGTAAGTGGTAAGGATTGAGAATGGACAAAGTTAGAAAAAAAAAAAAAAAGAAAGCAAGCACTCCGATTACTAGTTTTGAAGCATAAAAGGAAAAGAAAAAAAAAATTTTTTTTTAATTCTTTTACCCCCCCCCCCCCCCCTCCCCTCCCGCCTCTCTGGACCCCTCCGTTGGTAATACCCAAAAGAGGGAAATTCTTCCAGAAAATGAGAATCTCACCTCATAGCCATCAGATTGGCCGAGCAAGTATAAGGTATCCGTAAATCCTTTGCAGGATGAGAAAGTAATTAACAAAATATCCGACAGAGGGAGACACGAGAAACGGAAATCCCTGATTATTTACATCGCCAAGCAGCCCGCGGGCATTATTTACTCAAGCGACAGCGTCGCGCAGGCAAACACCGTGGAAAGTGCATTTTGAGGATATCGATGCAAGATGCTTTTATGGAACGTAATTTTAACAATTAATAATAATTACACGACACAGTTACTCCTATCCCATTGCTATACCTGCTTCATGGTACGGGATTCCTCCTCCGTCTGAATGTCGTCGCGACGCCCACGACGCGCCCCGTTTCTGCTGCTTCCGTGTCTCTGTGTCATCGGTATACACTCGGTTGCCACGTTGTTCTGATTCAATCTGAAACGGATGAAAAATTGAAGAATTACATTAACCCACGAATTCGAACGAACGTTACGCGCATGCGCACTGGAGTAAGGTTAATCGGAAGCTCGTTAGGACTTCCTGTGCGCTCGGCACGTTTCCGTAATCCGTGCTACGTGCCACCTTCCAAAATGAGCCGGAGGCTTCGATTGATGCAGATATATTTCCTATTGGTGGAACAAAGAGAAAACATAATATAAATATATAATATATACGTAGCATCCACGTACCGATCATCCGTACATCGAAGCACGTTGCATCGAGTGCAGCATGCTTGGATTTAATTTCTTTCACGTTCTTTCTTTTCGCCGTAAGTTTTCTTTCGAAGCGTATGAAAATCGAGCCGAGGAGAAATACAAAAAAAAATTTAGAAAATAGTTATAAGGTAGTAGTCACTCTTTTTTTAATTACTAGCTTGCACGAATGAACCGACCTTTATGGCGTGTCCCCAAAATTATCGGTTCGTAAAATATACATATATAGTACCTATATATATATATATATGTATTCCTATGCGAATACCAACGCGTATGCACGAAACCTACGTAGCTTCGCCGTATAATTTAGATCGTCGCCGAGATACGTGACGATGATGCTCACCCAGGAGGCTGTGGTCGAAATTATTTGCGCATCGTGAAAAGCAGCTAAATATAATTGCAATGGAGTCCTGAATGTACGGCCTAAAGACCTTCAACGAGACTATTCACATTTGAGCCCAAAGATATATAAATATATATATATATATACGCGTACATGCTATACTTACGAACAGGTCTAAAGATACAATACGAAACGTTCTGAATGAGAACCGAAAGAGTTGAAAAAAAAAAAATTTGAAGCGAAATAAATATTTCTTTTTTTCTAAAAAATCAAAATTGTTCTAACAATACATCCCGATGACGTAATTCATACTCGACGACGCTGCTCTGCATAGTCGTACACTATAGCGAAATGGCAGTTAAAAGTACCAGTGGAAACAGTACGCTATTAAACCGTCGCTATATATATATATATATATATGAAAGTATGTACCAGAGTGACTCAGAAACAAACTGCAAATAGTACAGTGAATGTAACATTTTCTCGTTACGTAATTGGCTGGTAAATTTTGAGCCTCGCGATTAGTGTAACCAGATTATATATCTATACATACGTTTGGGCTGTCCACAGTACAAAAAGAGAAAAGTAGCTGGAAAATATTGGAAAAAAAGTTGTCGATCTTGATAAAGGGACATACACAGTCACCGTTGAGCCTCAGCTAAAAGTCAGCATGTTCGCAACAGTACACACGTAACTGTCGACGAACGCGACACGCAGCTATTTTACGAACTAATTTTAGCCCATTACAATAACAATGCGCGATTACATCATTAAAAATTCGCCATTAATATTCGAAATGTCGTATACATATAGGATCAACAGCTGTCGTAGGAAAAATACTTGATTCACAAAATTCAGTATCACTTCGGTAATCCCAATCTGAAAAGATTTTTCAACGAATTGTCAAATGATAAGTTAACGCTTGGATATGTCTGATAAGAAATTGGGTGGTGCGTTTCCAAAATATGTACAGGACGATTCGACTTGTCACTGATTCGGGATTAGATTGTCCAACGATCAAGCCACATTGGAAACTGACATTTTTTCTGACCTGGTCCAATGTTATCGTCATTAGTCAATTAGCTCAATCATTGAGATCGTCGAGTCCGAAATCAGTCATTTTTTTTACTGAATCATCCTGTACTCGTTATCAATCGTATATATACATATAGCGAGTTAAAGACTTACGCGTGACGTGACGTCATATGGTATCTACGCTTCATGACGCGCCAGATCTCCCAGCAAATGGCGGTGTAGCAGAAGGCCATTACTATTAGCGGTACCACAAGTACCAAAAGAAGCATGTAGACCTCGTGAAGCCTCCACAGTGTTTCCGAATCGCGATCGCGTACGCACCAATAGGCCAGATACCTCTTGCCGACTTCCTTGTGAGTCTGGAAAAGAAAAAAAAAAATTTTTTTTTTTTTCAAAAATTAATTACTCGTTGATTAATCGACGCGTTCGATATATATTGTGCCAGCAGAGTCAGCGACGAAATATTTCTCAGCCGGTCGAAGTAACAATGAAGCTGCTGTTACGTTTCACGAAGTAAACGTCGACACATGTAAAGTATCGACTGAGAGATTTTTCAAGTTACGCGTGACGTCATAGGACGCGTACGATTGGTCCAGCTCGTACATTTTATTAATAGATATCGATCCGAACGAACGTTGCTATTCGTTAAAAAAAAAACTGTAGAAAAATGACGATCGTACAGCTAATAACGGTCATAGGCATGGCAAACAAACACGTATATATATACAGTACATGCTTTCGGAATACGCGTCAGTCTAAATCCGTCGCGGCGCATTTCACCCTCGATCCGTGCACTTAAATCGACCAAATTAGATCGTAGGAGGAATAAATCACTTGGGTAGGGTAAACGATACGGTGGGTTTTCAATAGAGACTGATTTTTTGAGTTTTTACGAAAACTCGAGATTAGACTGCGAACGAGGGTAGTTTCTTGTTTGATTAGCCGGGAACGAGGGAGCTGACGTGGCCATCGGGATAGACTGAAAATATATTGGAATGAATTAAAGCCATTTTGAATAATGAAATTTCAGACGACCAACCTGAGTGAAGACGATCGGCACAGCCAACAGGAAGGACATGATCCAGGTGATGATGACGATTTTTCTAGCTTGACTGATGGTGCAGGTATATTGGGCCCTCATGGGATGAACAATGGCGTAGTACCTGAAAATGAAAAAAAAAAAGTCAAAATTTTTTAAACAGACTATAATGAAGGATTAAAAAATTTTTTATTAAAAAAAAATACGTATGAAAATTTGTGTATCGAGGTGCCATCGGGCAGAAATGAATTTAAGCGAATTACAAGTGAATAATCTGATCAACTGGGTCTACACGAGATTCGCGTATTCATCATCGTCATCCTGGCAGATCACATGTATTAATTTACATACGATTTCGCGAAATATTTCTTCCAGCTGTTGTCGTCACACTCGCCCCTGCGGACGTCGTCTAACCCGATGCAAATTTGTATCGTATACATATGTATAAAGTCCAACGGGAGTCGAGCCATTAGTCGCTGGGCGAGTAACATGTGTGTTGCGAGAATCAGTATGCAAATGAGAGAGGAAAAGAGGGACGAGCGGCGAGAAAAAGAGAGGAGACGGTTTTGGATGAATTAAAAAGTACCAAAAAAAAAAAAATAAGGAATTGCGCATGCGTCGTTATACGATTGTCGAATGGGATTTTGGTTTGCATGATCTGTATTCGCATAAACATCCACTTGAATAACGATCGATTTTCATTCGACGATCCAATCGTTTTCTCGTCGAGGAAAATTTCTGGGAAGAAACTTTCCTGGTTCTGTAGATCCTGATACGTTTTGGCAATAGTTCTGGTAATTTAGCAAAAAAAAAAACATCGGCAAAAAAAATACTAAATTCGGGTCCAGCTGTGATTATTAGGACTGCATATTTGATGTACTGAAATCCCCCCAAAAAAAAAAACTGCAGTTCCCTTCGCATCCCACGCAGTTTTATAGATCCTGACAGATTTGAGCAATAGTCTTAAAATGTAATATATATCACGTGGTTTAATCCTCGTATTTTTCGAAGCACCCTGTAAAAAAAAACGATGGTTCATAAATACATAAACAGCCAAAACTTCATGTCCCCCTTCAGTAATTACATCCTAAAACATGTGTTAAAAATTTGAGGGGTCGAAATCTTTTTTTTTTGATATTACATAAACTCATCGAAAAGCTATTGATCAATCGACTGTCAAATGGAAATTCGATTGAAGTGGTTTACATCCGCATAAAATATCCCTTGTGAATATTAATAATTTTTTTTTCCATCAAGAAAATAAATTCCGTGGAAAGTAACCCTCGAACTTCTGTGAGACACCCCCCAAAAAATAAGTTACGAATATCAAGCTGACTCTTGAATAAATAATATAAAAAAATCACATTCCCCATTTGTAATTGCACTTTCAAGGTTACATCTGAAATGGTGGGCGAGACCGCTTTGCAATTATATAAAGTCGTCGAAAAGTCGTTAGTGAATCTCCAAGGATTGGCATAAGGGATGGGTAAATGGGGGGGGGGGGGGGGGTAAGATAGGGGATGTTACCATTGAAAATATTGAACGATGGGGTCATTACCACTTGGATAAAATTAAATTACAGTACTGAAGTAAGTATATGTATATATATATATATATATATATATATTTCACCCTCTTTATAATTTTGCGTAAAATAAATCTCCCAAGCAATATAAAAAAAAAATGATCCAATTCTTTTCTTGAATTTCGTTACTCTAAAGATAAAATTAAAATATTTTACAGAATTAATGATCCACCGCTTATCCCCGTAACGACGATGAATTAAAGAACAAGCAAAGGGCAGGAGAGAGTAAACGTCAAATTTATTCCTAAAGAAATAATGAGGGTATCTTGAGACAGTTAATTAAGAAATTTTAACGAATTATTAGCGAGTCTATTGAAATCGCGTGTCAAAGAACGTTTATTCATCGTGGAGTATATCTGCATATAGCTACACCTACATATACAGGGTGTACCAATATTACCGAATCCTAAGAGTCACCAGAATCCCGGATCGAGATTTAACCTCTATTTTCAATCTCGAACTCCTAGATGCAGTTTTGGCTCTACACACACGCATATATATATAGCAACTGGTACTTTTTCCGCGTCAAATTTGACAACTGTTTTGCATCTCAAACTTCAACCCAGTCGAGTATATCCGATCGAGAAAATATCCGCAGTAGAAAAGTCAGCGACAAGAGAATATGAAATCCCAAGTAATTTCGTTTTTGAATATCAATTTCCAAACTACCTGAACGAGTCGAAGTTTAAATAAAATTTCGAAAAATCTTTCATCCAATTGGTTCCGGGTATAAGAATACAAACTTAACGTCAGGTATGGTCGACAGTGAAAATTGTCAAAAATTTTCCCTAAAAAAAAAAATTAAGAAAAATTTTCATCCTTCGAATAGCCATAAACCGACCCTTTGCCACAGTACCAGTACTCGCCACTGGTTCAAGCTCAGATACTGATACCAATTGTAGTATCACCATTACTTCCAGTATCATTGCCCTCATTACATTGGATACCGCTGTTAACCCTTTCATGGGGGGGGGGGGGGGGGGGGGGGGGGCGGCGGGGGGGCGGGGGGCGGGGGGGGGG
>JARQSV010000547.1:343160-362954 GCA_030142285.1 Calameuta idolon | reverse complement strand
GAACACATAGGAGTCCGTACGAGACGTAGCGACTTTATGTGTGAACGTACTAATGAAATACAGGGAAAGAACGCTTGGCCTCGGTAATGCTAATCGTTTTGAAAAAAAAAAAAATAAAACCGTAAACCACGAAATCGTGTTTCCTCGTACTACAACACGGTCATATAAATATGAATTGCCGTATGGACATCGGGATGCTCGTAGAGCGATGCTGAAATTGATGTAAAATTGTCCAACCACATTATCCCCACACAGCTCATATATATATATATAGTGTTGATGCGTATGCAAGATTTCTTTCAATATCCAATTTTACGAAAAAAAATATAAACTCCTATCTAGCGGGTACGGTGATTTTAGGAAAGCGTATATCTATATTATATATAAATATATATATAGATAACAAGCTCTCTAACCCCTATTGTGATGTACATACCATATATCGTGTGTATTGTGTTCTCAGTTTCTGGAAACTTTTATAACTGATTATATCCATTAAAAAAAAGTTTATCACATATTTGACCCACCTCGACACCCCTATGGCTGCCAATTGTATGGAACGTGAGTACAATGATAACGATAATCAGCAGCAGAGTTACGTAACGGTAGGCGGGATGTAAAATGAGATGGTTAGTTTACGAAAATTCTGAACAAAATTAATGTCCGCTTCCAGACACCTCGTACTATTCAAGCTTTTGCGGGGGGGGGAACAAAATTAATAAAAATTTTTCAATAATGAATTTTACAACTGAACGGCGCTTCTTCTCTGCTGCCGGTACTGTCGCGACGGAATTGACTGATTAACAGCGTGACAAGAAAAGAAGCCAGCAGACAACGAAAAAGACAGAGACAAGCCTACTGGGAGCTTATGTAATTCATAAGTTTGACTATTAATTTTCGTCGACTCGTCATCGTCGCGACGTTAGCGTCGTCGCTAAGTAGAGACTGACGTTGAGAAAAAGACGTGAAATAGCAGCTTCATTTACACGAGGGTGACTGTTAAGGGATGAAAGAAGACAGATAGGGATGAAATAAAGTTTGGCAGTTCTAAACATTTTTTTTACGGACACGAGTAAACTTAACGTATGCATACTACAGATACCACCTATACGACAGGTTTTCATGGGGAGGAAAGGGGGGGAGTGAGTCCAACCCTTAAAAATCAAGGGATGAAAAATACAGCAAAAAAAATCTCTAGCAAAACACATTGAACAGCAGGTAAAAAAATTCGCCTGTGGGAGCTGCCTATAATCCGGAATTTATTATACGAGCGAAACTTCTGTCCGTGAGCTGGATTTAAGGGTAGTTTTTACTACGGTTTGCATACACCACCCTTGGGAGATACTAGTCGTGTTCAACCCCTACATTAATACCCACTAGCAAACCGAATGAAGAAAAAAAATCTTTTCAGCAACTTTCACCGCAGATCGATACTAGAGGATTTCTTCCTTTCTCATACCCTCATTTTTTAATCAAACCTCCCATAAGCACGATAGGCCTTAATCAATTCATTGCGGACAAGACATTTTATTGCTGACTATACCCGGTGGCCAATTATATTTTGAGATAAGTGATAAATACGAGATATCTCGTCATCCGTCTTTAATGTGTTAATATTGTTCCTGAAAATTCTTCGTTCGACGCCAGGTCGATCACTTTCGCGTCTCATCGCTCTTTCGCGCGAAGGGAACAAAAAAGAAGGAATTAAAAAGACGGCGGGTGAAAAAAAAAATAATAGTTAAACGATACCCATCTCTCCAGGGGCATCCACTACCCTCTGTCATCGTATCGTCGTATTTCAAAAACGTTTGGGGATTGACTGTTCCCAGTAGCCTATCAAGATAATTGAATTGTCCTTCGCAGTATCAAGCCCCAACCCTTAAGTATCTCCGTAATGCTCATCCCTTATTTCTATACATTTCCAGTAAGTCTACGCCGATCTACATTTAAGGGTTTGAATTATCTTTTTCTCACTTTCCCTCTATGACCTTTCTCTTTTCCTCCTAGACCTTCCTCAATTACACTCTCTCTCTCACACACACACTCCACATACTCATTCGCTATCACTTTCTCTCTTTCACTCCATGTACATACGTTATGGAGTTCTTATCGCAATTAGATCCCCAATTTGAGAACAAGGTCGTGTCGATTCAACTCAGTTTGGCTTACCTACCCTCACGAGAGAAGCAGCGTGTAAAACCATAGTCGAAATCATCCTTGAAGTTCCCAACCCCAGTAAAAACTTTATCTCCCCCCTCCCCCTCCCCCACTAAAAAAAACTTTCAGACAGGTATTTTGACATAAGTCGAAAAAACTCGATTACGTTCCACCTGTATTTAAATTCACCATTAAATTTTAACAACTGTCTAGTATCATTCGCCGAACCGATTAAGGGTGAGTTTTACTTCGGGGCAGCTGTCTTTCCCTGAAAATTATTTCTTATCGCCAATGGAGTTTCAAATAGGTACAGTCTGAAGGTAGTAACTTCCATTGAACTCTGAATGAAAATTATCAGGGCGTGTAGTCCCTTCTTCAATAGTATGACAATGCCAGAGATGAAAGGACCGGTATACCAGAGATACTCTAAGGGAAAGAGAGTTACTATTCATCCTTGAGAAATAATATCCGTTTATGATAAGGGTGAGTGCCGAAGGGTGGTTTACGATGGGACAGACAGGGGCGGGGGGTGCTAGGCAAATGAGAAATGACGTTTAGTCGCTTCTCCTTGTTGAATTTTCAGCAAAGAGGCTGCTGGTGACGCAATAAAATGAATTAGCCACAGAGCGAATAATTTAGTGGGTAAGAAGGTGGTTTTAAAAAGTTTATATAGAAATTGGCATTTCAATGATATCGTATTAGGGTCGACTATCGAGATTAAAAAATGTTATTGACAAGAGAGAGGCAATAGTGGGACGAATCCAATTAAATGATAATTTTCTGAAAAACTGTGCATCCGGCGCGTATCACTTGTGCTCTTGGAACAGGTTCGGCGCGAACGAGGAGGGACAAAGTCTTGGTTGCGGTTTTCGTAGAGCCGAAGCCAAAGTGGTTGACGAACTTATGTGTTTTGTAGATACAAGTTTCAGAGCTACCGTGTATACAAGGATAAAATATTTTAGTTCATAAAGCCCCTCCTCTTAAAGCGGGCCAGCCTAGAGCCAATATTAACCAAACTTGCCAGCATAAAAGTGGTTGCTCTAAACTGTTTACGTAGTTACATCTTGTTCCGCTTTGGCGCTTTGAGCATCTGTCAGCATTATCAAAGTAGTTGGATATACTGAAGGTAGCACTGATGAGATCAGGGATCTATATTAGCTATAAGGAAACAGATACCACTGTTTTGGCAGTAGGACTGTCATACTGGTAGTACACTTTTCAAAGTACTACAAAAGTCAAAAACAAAATTTTAGTATGACAATAAAAATGGATATACTGTTACAGTGTACCACAAAGAAAATTCAAAGAGGACAGACAAAAAGGAATCAGATGTAAAAGAAAAAAGAACAAAATACTCATTTAACTCACCAGTGAGTCCCAAGCAGAACGTGAGGGTATAGACAACCAGCACAGGTGCTAATTCGGTCCATTCAAAATGGCTGAGTGACTCGTTCACGTCATAATCAATGAACTCGTCCTCGGTGTCGTTGGTGATATTATTCGATTCCATCATAACAGCCAGAACGAAATGAATTTCAACGTGCAGGAATGTCCAATTTCGAATACAATGGTGAAAACGTATTTTGTATTCTGTGCTCCTGTGTTCCTCTTTCCTTCCCCTTGCGCGCCTTATTACTTTTCAATTTTAGCCCCGAGTCTCTGAGACTTTGTCAAATTATCTTCGAAAGGTGGATTTCCAAGCTATGAACCTAAGTCGATCGCTTCTCTCAGACATCACGTTTTCCTAGTTGGTCCTGACGATGATCCTGATAATCCTGGTTATCCCAATGATCCTTCTCCAGGTGCTGTCCTGCACGTAACGCCTACGGAAGACACGTATATAAATTTATCGTCGAGAAACCCAATGTTTTAGTACAGTTTGTAAAATGAGTACAAGGTAGATGGCTCTAGCGTCGCTATTCCATTACCTTTAAAGAGATGTCATTATTTTTTTAACAAATTACAATGACCAAGGTTTCTTAGAAATCTTCTGCAATCGTAAGTTGATACTTATTTGACATCTGTCAATATCTGTCATGCCGCTAATAACCCTGACTGTCATAAACAGAAGATCCACATGTCACACACACAACAACGCTGCTTACAAGGATTTTCTTTTAAATGGATTACTTACCTTGGTCGCACCCATTCCGGAAATTACAGCAGTGCCTCATCCGGAAATCAGCTAAGCAGATAATTTGCGCTATTTTTTTTCTGCCAATTCTCTTTTTCCCCTCTCCCTCTCGCCGCAGTCTTCAATTTTCTTCATAGTCACATGCAAATGATAAAACGGATATATACAGTTGAAAGTTTTCAAAAAAAAAAAAAAAAATGCATAATCTTTTACATTTAGTTCCTGGTCACTCGGTATTTTACAAACATATTACGCTTAAGATTTGCATCTCGTTAAAATACAAGAGGATGCTCTGTTCGATTTGTTTTTCTTCATCTATAGCCTTGATTATTCATGCTCTCTCCTTACCGCACATCAATCTCTGTTCATTTATCATAAATGACATAGTAGAAAAAAAAGTATAATGAACGGCAATAAAAAAAAAAAATGTCAATCCCGTAGCCGATTACGTGTATCTTTCGAAAAACGAATTAGCCAATCGTTCGCGGCAATTTATTTATAAGTACAGCCACGATCAAAACGATTATTGACAATGAGCCAGTTAGTGCATAAATCAAATATCTCGAAATTAATATAGAAACTAAACACGTAAACGATCTCTTCCTCTATTTTCTTTTCATCCAATTTTCCATCGTGCCTTCATACCGTGAAAACAATCTCTTCCTTCCGGTTGATTTGTAATCGTGCAATCGGTCGCATTTTCATCCTCTTCCCTTATCAGCTACTCGCCATTGAACAAGAAAAATACCTAATGACCTCCTAATAGAAATTAAATGACATCACTATTTTATCAGAAAATCACTTTTCCCTTTGATTCTAATCCCGCTCTATCTGTCTCTCTCTTTCTCTTACGCCAATAGTTACTCGCCATTGAACAAGAAAAATACCCAATGACTTCCTAATAGAAATTAAATGACATCAGTATTTCATCGAAAAATCACTTTTCCTTCTAATTCTAATCCCGCTCTGGCTGTCTCTCTCTTTCTCTTACGCCTATTGTTGCAAAGTTAAACAGAGGCCAACTGGCAAAAGGCCCGAGTTGGATTTAAGCAGCGTCGTAATAATCGCAGAATTTCTTAAAAAAAAAAAAAAGAAGCGGAAATTCAAAAAGGCAATTACTACTGGATTGCTAATAATAAAACAAAGCGACAAATAATTCAAATTGGCCCTAGGTCAGATAAACAATTAAATAGATAACGCCAAAGCGTTACAACAGAAAAATGATAAAAAATAAAAAATCCAAAGAAATGATTACCACCCGATTTTCTAATAATAAAATCTAATCACAACATCCCTCTGATCTAAGGGTGGATAAACATAATTGTCATAGAGTTTATGTAGGATCTTTCAAAATCTATTATCACCGTCGTTATAGACGTTCATTGAAAAACGTTTAAGATTCTCTAACTTTTTTTGTATCTACATACTCCGAGAACAACAAAACATCTATTCGTGTCTAGGAGGCTCGACGATGAATTAGCAAAATAACTAAGGGCGTCCAATGCAAGGACAGTGTATTTATGGACTTACCCGTCAACGTTGACACTGCACGTAATTCCAGGATAACTTTAATGCGCTATTCACACGTGCACCACAGGATGCATATTATAGCACAATTTGCACTGTATCGTCATATCACCCGTGTCAGTAACAACACCGTAGTCAACGTCAAGCCATATGAAAACCGTTAAAATTTTAACCGCCAAAATTCAAAATGCACTTTCGTCCATGCAGCGATTTCGTAAAATATTTGCAAACCGTTAAAACTCACTTCTCGTCAACCGCACGTGTGCACTGGGATTAATGGTGATTGTGTTCAAACGTGCACTTGCATCAATAGTTCGAGGTTAGAAAGAGAGACAAGAGAGAAAAAAAAGGCAGAAGTACCAACAACACGATACTGTGACTGCAAACTGACTGAAACCGACTAAACCGCGCTGCTATGTGCACGATTCAAGAAGTACTCAGGCGTCGCTACGCCGAGAACACTCGAGCGGGAACTTCGTGCCTCTTCGTATGGCGAACTAGAGTCGGCGAACTAATTCGCCCCACCAATGTTAACGGCCAATCTGATATTTTTGTCTATTGACTTTTTTTTGAATACTCACCAATTTCCCGCCATACGGATCTACGTGTTGCGCTGGCACCATGTCAACTCTGTATGTCGAGTCAAATTCGTACACGAAAGTTCTCTCTTAACAATGAGTAACGTGATAGTTCCTACACACCATGTTTTCATGCCTCAGATAATCCACAAAGTCCGAGACGGATCGAATCAGCACGAAAGTCTCTATGGGACGAGAGGGCAGGCGTCAATTTTAAATGCATTAGCTCGAGTCAGGTGGGACTAAACGAGGTTAGGTCACACTTTTTCGTTTGCTGCAATGATTAATGGGCATTTTATGACACACGAGATTGCATTATCAAGCAATTTGCAGGATTTGATGATACACTGATTTTCTTATTAGTACCTGAGCCGCTTGTGACACTCGACAAGGAAGATGGTATTTACGACTTCTATGTGAGAGAAAAATATATTTCGAATTAATTGCCTGTGTGTGACTAGAGGCCCTACCTTATTTAATGATGTCGTATACATTCCTAGGTGTGCACCAAACTCGTTTATACTTCCGAATCACAGTGCTGAAAGCTTCAAGATAAATTATGTATACTGTAAAGCATAAGGTGGTAACGTAAGGTGGCAACAACGTTAAATGGTACGTTAACAAATTACAGCAGACGATTGCAGCTTTCCACCACACGGTACGTCCAGCCAACGATATGTTCAAGTAACCTTGATCGATGTTACTTTTACACTAAGGCCGGTGTAATTTTTATGTTTAAACGGTTATATGTGGTTTTTAATTAAAAATACTAAAATCGCAACATAATCTTAGGTAGTTCACTTTTTACACTAAAATGATTTTTGAGCTTCAGTTCAAATTGAGGTCATGTTGCTATCTGGGATCTTGACATGGAACTACCCACACGGTACGAGCATCTTAAGATTGTATCTTGAGGACGCAATGATCGTATAGACGTTCTATGCTACATAGTCGAGTTTGAGTATCATAGTCTAGCTAACAATAAGTTTCAGACTCAATGCTGATGTTGACGTGATACTTAATTCTTTGAAAATCAAGAAAATCCCAATAGCCTAAAGGGTTAAGGGTGAATGACGAGGGACAAAACCTCAAGTTATAAAACGGAAAGCGTCCCTGGTCTTATCGTACTAATTATTAACTTACCCTAATCTTCCTTGTTGACGGCATCAGAATAGTTTTTTGGAGAATTAATTCACGCATTTCATTATGTTGATTTTATTAATAATGAACACTCGGATGCTGTAGAGCATCATGACGCTGATCTTGTCAACTTCTTACGTGAATTGAAGTAATAAGTTCCTTTCTTACTTTTCTTATGGCTGCCTCCTACAGTGAGGAGATGTGCCAGAAGTAATAAGTTAATAAGCCGGTGAAGAAGCGTGTTGCACATTTTGCGCCGTGTATTGCGAAAGCACATGACTATTAGCGACATCTGTAACGCAACGTTTGAACTTTCGAACTAATACGAAATCATAGAAGAATTTTGATATTGTTAAATTTTCAGCACGAAATGTAAAATGTAGCCTGGTAGCCACGTTTTGAATTGGCACATTTTTCTATAGTCATCAGATAAGTACTTACCCAGTGCAAGAAAATTCTTTCAATCGAAAAAATCAGCAGATTCGTGCGACACCGAATATGGAAATATCTGATCTATTTATCTGCAGTTAACGACTGTAGGTGAATTTATTATACCCGAAGCTGGTAATCATGTTACGACAGTATTCAGGACGTACTGCCATCTTCAACGGAATGAACACTGTCTCAGTCGCTCAGATACTTTCATACTGTAAAAAATTTTCTACTATACCGATATTTGAATGCTGGGAATGGTAACCTATTTTCTTATTACATTTTCCAATTACCAGAAGCATCAATATCGTAGTCAATTGAGAGTAGGCGTAACTTTTATCAGGTGAATATTGTCAGTAGCATCGTAATGGACAGACGGTATGTCTCTATTTTCCGGATAGCGACAACCGCGCCATTATTAAAGTAATCGAGAGGGTAGATTTGTACAGTTCCGGCAATATAACCAACGAAAAAGTCCCTGCTTATCCAAAGCGGCTTCTCATATCAGTGAAAAGCAGCCCTAGTCGGAATTGTTCCGGTCAGCTATCGCTGTGATTTTAAAAGTATAATAATTCTTGTTTATTATGGCTTGGTTGACTTTGAAGTGTTGAGGTTTCTTGTAGAAGTAATCGCCCTCGTGATCCTGGTAAATTTTACTGAGCGAATTCACTTGGGGCATCGTTCGGTGCGGTTGTTCCTGAACGATCAGAGTTGCCATGTTGACGAGGGGAAAGGTTAAACTGAATTGATCGAAGACTTCGCGGATGGAAGCCAGTGCGAATAACTTTGCACGTATGAAAATGAGCGGCGAGATGTTTGAGGGGAAGGATTATCCGACCCAGTGGGCGCTTAATCCTTCTGCCTATCAGAATATGAGTAATGACCAAGGTACTTGCTCGTTTTTTTTTATGTTTCAAAAAATACATTGAAACTTTTTGTAAAAAGTAATTTTATTGATTTGATAAGGTAGTGGTTTAACAGTTTTTCCCCCCTACTGTTTTCCAGTTGATTGGGCAGCTTTGGCACAGCAATGGATAAAGATGAAAGAAACCGTTGTACCTCCTGCACCTCCACCACCACCGAGCATTGATACTTCTCCGACAGTGAACGATGGTGGTGGTGAAGCACCTATGGATATGGATACAAAGGATGACGAGGTGCCTCCAGCACCTCCTGCCCCAAACATTAGTGGTTCAGGTTGTCGAGGCTCTATTTGTAGGATTTATTATATAAACTGATGACAATAATTTTATATTTATTTATCATAGATGCCTGGAATCAGTGGAATCAGTGGAGCCAGTGGGGATCACCTGGAACTGGATCAGGAAATTGGGAATGGAGCGGGGTACCTCCACCAGGAGTTACTATGGGACCTGATGGTAAACCTATAGGAATTCCTACAGTTCCTGTAGTTCCTCCAGCTCCTGCTATTTCCACTACTACAGGATTCACTGTTCCACCTCCAGCAGCACCACCTCCATATGCATACAATTCTGTACCACCTGCTCAGTCCTACAATCAGGTGACGTGAACACTTTTCCTTTGTACATATTAGATGATATGGGACTTCTAACTATGAGTTCATCTTTAGGTCCCTGGTTACTGGACTGGTGACCAGCCTGGTATAGTGCCTCCGCAACCACAACCGTTTATGAAAGGGATGCGACATTCGAATAGAATGCCAAATGTACGGGGTATTGATGTAATGAGAAATAGGGAGGATAGGGAGAAAACTCCAGAAGAGGACACGAGCACAACCATAGGTATAATATAAAATACCATGAAAGTATAATTACCCAATTAAAATATTTTTTAATAAACTCATAGACGCTGCTAAACGAAGACAATTACCTGCGTGGATACGTGAGGGTCTGGAAAAAATGGAGCGAGAGAAGCAAAAGGCTGTTGAAAGGGAAAGACAGGAAATTCTGCGAAAGCAAGAAATAGAAGCGCGTAAGCAAGCTGAGGAGGAAGCACGGGCCGTATTAAATCCCAGCAAAAGCAAATTTGTAAGAAATCCTCAAAAACAAACAATAAATTCCTAACCTTAAACCTAAGACTACCAACACCTACAACAGGATACGGATAGCGAAGAAGAAGCCGAACAAGAAGCCGATGGAGGGTCTCACGAAAAGGAAATCGAAAAAGATCATCCCCGTAGTCCTGAGGTAGTAATAAGACCAAGAAGGTCTCGTTTTCGTGATGCAGATTCACCGGATACACATTCAACCACAGAAGAGCCGCCACCATCATCCACCATTTCTGTACCTCCTAAGCGCACACGGGAAGAGCTGCTCCAGGAGATGGTGAGTAAAACATCCTCGCCAGTATAATATTCAATTCCTCAAAAAATACAAGACAATGTCTTACACCATAATATATCCAGTAATACCATCACAAACTTAATTGCCACGTAGATGCTGAAGGTTCGGAGATCCCTGACGGAGATCCTGCTGGAAGTAACGAACGAAGAAATAAGTTCGGTCTGCCGAGAGGTTTGGAGCCGCGCCCGTGCCAAAGGTACCCCAGATAGACCCGCTAGAACTAACAGAATTCTCGAGCTCGCGTTTTTTTCTCATCGTTGGCAACTCGAGGGAGAGAGATCCTCGGCTCCCGGAGACGGCCGATCGACATTGTATGCAAGAGAACGAAGAAGACAAAAACAGATAAAAAAAAATAACAGCGAACGTCCATTAAAGAGAGGTTCCTCAAATCAATTCCATAGGCTTACCTTATTTGACACTTTCAGATGTGCCCCGCTCTTCACTTATTTCTTTCAGGATGCTTCCAATTCTTCTTTTTTTTTTTTTTACATGATAATGACTCCCAGGTGGTCGCTAGAGTAGAATGATGTACGGTGCTTGGTTCGAAGGAGTTACGTATATTAGAAAAAGGAAGGAGAAGGAGATATCAAGTGTTATTTCACAGTGATAATTTATCAGTAGTAATAACGAGTATTTTCAGTGAATATTCCTAGGCATCATTGCGTCACAGTATTAATGATAAATACGTATAGCGATGAAGAGACGAGATGGGTAAAAGAAAAATGATTATCATGTCTCCAAGAATTACTCGTGTCCGGAGAATGAGGGTTTTTATTTATTATGAAAAGACGGTGTCCAATAAATATCCAGGATCCGGATAACCATGAGCGATTGGTTACTAAATGCGTGTGTATTGTAAGCCCCTGCAGGACAGCCCCCAGTCGCATCCCTGAACAACACGGCCCCTCTTGCTCAGATCACTCGGAAGCTCGGTGAGTGTCTCGTTCTCTATTTCTCCATGGAAAAGAAAAAAAAAAAAACTCATTGAAAAGATAAATCGATCAATAAAAAGAATCAATAGCAGTGAAAGATCAATGAATGACGAGTGTGGCTCTTGTCAACGTTTCCAAAATGTACTCTTCTGTGTAAATACCGTTTAACGGCGATTGGCACACTACCTGTGGATGATCTTCTACTTGGTGAGAGTTACCCCGGAGTGATATTTACTCGTGGTTCTGTGTGTGATAGGTCTGGGCATCTACGGGGACAGCAACAGCGAGACTGAGGACGAGCCTAGCCAGGATGAGGAACCCCAGGATGATGACAGCGACGAGGAGCTCAAGGTATCTTATTGGTTTCACAATTGTTAAGTGACTTACAGTGAAATAATTTTAATTGAAATTGTTCAGGAAACCCTGAGACGGA
This sequence comes from Calameuta idolon, assembly GCA_030142285.1. Taxonomy (NCBI): domain Eukaryota; kingdom Metazoa; phylum Arthropoda; class Insecta; order Hymenoptera; family Cephidae; genus Calameuta; species Calameuta idolon. The sequence continues at coordinate 351,297 of JARQSV010000547.1, read as the reverse complement.
GACAGCAGGCTTTTAAAAAGACAGAGGAGGAGATAGAGGCCCGCCTCGCTGAGGAGGAGGAACGAGACTCCCATCACCAGGAAGAGACCTTGTTGTCTAAGCAACAGGAAAATCATACTGGTAATACTAGCTGCCGTGATTCAGGTATGTTTCAGTCAAGTGGTATAACTAAGCGATAAACCGCAAGCACGTCAGTAAAGCAAACCAAATTAAACGACGGTTCGTAATACCCTGACCTCGTGTACCTTTAGTTGATGAGAAAGAAACGATAAATAATCAGAGAGAAGCGTCAGAGACTCTATCGAGTGGCGGACAGACACCGCAGAGACAGAGTGTCACGACAACGACAGACACCACCGCCAAGGCGAGTTCTTCGCCTTCGAGATCAGCGGAGGATACGGCATCGACAAGCACGTCATCCTCGAGTTCAAGAGACTCAAGTCGTAGCACACCTAAGCGTGGTGGCAATAAGAAGCAAAAGGATGAGCGAAGAAAGAAGAGATCTAGGAGTCGCAGTAAGGCACGAAGTAAGCGTTCCGGATCGTCTGACAGACGAAAGCGGAAGTCCAGATCGCCAAAGGGTTTCCGTTCCCGATCCTCGAGCAGCTACAGATCTGGGAAAAAGCACAGCTCCAGGACGAGAGATTGGAAGCGACAAAGATCTCGCTCGCGTGGACGACGTTCCAGATCTGGTTCTGAGAAATGGTCCAGATCACGATCGGGTGGCAAGAGACGGCGATCCAGGTCTTATTCCAGGGAAAGAAAGAGGAGCAGGTCCAGGTCATTGAGAAGAAGTAGATCCAGGACCAGAGATAGACGGAGATCACGATCCAGATCCAGGAGACGATCTCGCAGCAGAACCAGGGAACGGCAGAGACGCTCAAGGTCCTACGGTTCCAGGAGTAAGAGGAAAAGTAGATCCAGATCGCGCGATCGTCGAAGGTCCAGGTCCAAGTCTCGTCACAGCCATCGTGATGGTAAGAAGTCGTCACAGCGATACAGGGACTGAGCCTCTGTCCATCCTCCATAGCCAAGGTTGTATCTACGTTTTGCTACTATATATGATCACACGGATTGATAAAGATCGGCCATATTGCAATACTGCCACTTCCTCCCTCTTTGTAAAATCGATTACGTACAATAACAATGACTTATGATGATCAACTTTTCTGACCATCTCTATCAATCTGTCTGTTTTTTTTTCTTCTTATACTTCGTGGAAACTGGAGAGTATCCAAAGCCGGTCGATCCATTTTAGAGTTCTCTCTTTGTCTCTCTCGTCATTATTTTTTTATTTTTTATAACTTCTTATTTATTTATTTATAAACTACTACGTATCCTGTACCATGTCATCAGGCTGGTAGAGGACCTCGCCAATGATCCAAGAATTTCGAAAGGGATCTGGGAATTTTCTTTTGTTTCAGCTTCCAAAGCATTGTCGTTTGGCTTCCCACGAGATTTGACAATGAAGCGTTTCCAATAATTAATGATAACGATAACAATAATCGTCTCCCACGCTGCGTTTATCCTAGTACATTCGACAACACAGTGATACAATTAATTAATTTCTCAAGTAATTGTATTTAGCGTGTTTTCCACCAATTTTCTCACTGAGCCTTCTAAAATCAATTCGCTACACTGTTACTATTATTATTACTATTACTAGTACTACTGTTTACAAAACTACTATTGCTTATACTGTTACGACTCGCAATATTAGTGATACTCCTGGATAGTGATACTGGATATCGATTCTCAATAATGTGCACACATTAGGACTCATTCAGTAGAAGAAAAAAAAAAAAAAGGAAAAAGATAAGTGTTTTGACACTTTATCTTATTTTATTTCTCTCTTTCTTTTTACTGTGAAAAGAATAAGAAGTAATTTGCAATAATGTCAGTCGATTGTTAAACACTATTCCTAGCTCCTTCCGGTGAGAGATAGATAGAGAGAAAGAAAACTACAAAGAGAAAGAAACACGTCTTTACGAGAAGGAACGTTGGCATGGACTGCGATGATTATGTAAATAATAAAACAAAAATTATATCTATCTAATGATTTACATGAGACTATATTCCTTTTCCTTTGGAATTGTCCTATTCATTTTATTTTCCAATTCTGCTAGTCTTGCAGCAGTGATGGAATTGGTTTTATGCATGAGATAAAAGCTCTCGCCATGATTTATTAAATAATAAGATAATTTATTGAAATAGTGATGTAGATAATTGTTGTTCTCTCGTTGATACATGCTGATTTTTTTTTTTTAAATATACATCAATAATTACATTGATCTTCTGACAGACGGAAAATGAAAAAAATTTATAAAATATTTTACATTTATTTTACAGTTTATTTATCGTAGACCAGGTCGAGTTCAGTGCCAGAACGTCGATGCGACATGATAAAGAATAAGGAATATATACCGCATGACCTATGCACTTGGAATGAATTTTTTCCAATGTTAATTAAACACTGTGCATAAAGAGTGACGAAATAAATAATAATAGTATCGTGATACGCACGTTATTTCTTAGATTTTCTTCATATTTTAGGAAATTTAGAAAGTTTTGCTAGACATTTTTTTTTAATATCATTATGCAGGGTCAAGCTCAAAAATGACTCTTGTGAAAGAAAAGAAACAGGTTTTCAAAAAACTTGAATTTATCGGTCTAATTTTTGATAAAAATGCGCAAGGATAAGGCTTATCTTCTTGACCACTGCAGAGTAAGTTCTATGCACAGAGTAGCCATTTTTAAGCTCATTGCTAAACTTAAAAATAATTTTTTAATAAAATCACAGCGCAATGAGAATAAATGTAATTGTAGATAATCCGAAAAGATAAAAAGAAATAGAAACCCAACAAATAATTATAGTACATAGTCCTTTGAAGAATTTAAGAAACAACGAAGAATAATAATAGAATGCGAAGTTTCAATGAAGATGTCTATGACATTGTCTAATGGAGCCTTGCAATTTATTAATAATTAATTAAATTAATGTAAAATCCCACGTGAAAAACCACATTTAAGTGGTTTCATTACACGGTTCCCCCATTTGCTTGGAGAATTATGGGTCGGTTGTAACCACGTAGATAATTCATTATTATAAAAGGGTCGTTTGGAAAACGTAAATAAGGAATTATACGGTGGCATTTTGTAATATTTACATATGTAAACCAGTCGCTCGCGAAAACTATTCGGGATTCAGTCTTTGCTTCGCGAGGTCTGGAGTTTCCAGCTACACTTACGAACGCCCGGAACGAGCAAAAGCTCTGCATGGTAAATGACAAAGAGAGTGGACTCTCTTGCATTAATTTCTATTTAAACGTTTATCCATTATCAATTCAAATTAATCTTTATCATTTTCTTTTTTTGGTTCACTTGAAAACACTCACTTTCCATAACGTTGTTCAGACCGGGCAAATTTCTCCAACAGATTCACAAATATTTTCACAGAAACATTATGATGTGTTGGCAAAAGGCTGCAAACAATAAATTAAAATTATATAATTGCAGTAAATAACTTTGCTTACTATTATCCATTCAACAGAGGAAATAATGGGATTTAAAGACTTACAAGAACTCTGTGGTCCGTATATGCCAAGGTAAAAGACCGTAAGTGGAATAAGTGCTTCCGCATATTAATGCAACATCTGGATCAGATATGCCACCAAGATCTAATTTTTCATCTAGAAATTCTGGTGTAATTTCTTCAACTTTTAGAACTCCCAATGTCACTGCCTTCGATAGGTTCTGTGTTAACGATACTATCTCTCCTTTGCCATCGGAATAGGAGAGGATTTGTACACGTGTTTTATGCTTTGTACCTGTTCCAAAAGTTTTATTTTATTAAAAACTTAAGAAATGAACAGGAATTCTATAGCGCTTTTTGATATACCATTAGGTGCCTTTTGTATGGCCTTCACAGGACAACCAGGGGTCCAATCAATTAAGCTTATGAGGTCAGGCCGTAAACTAGTCAGTTCCCTCCAAAAAGTACTTTCATTATTGCGTATCACTCCTGTAATAAATATAAAACACACTTTTTTTGTGTCCCCGCAAAACTATTGATATATAATACTTACAAATAGTTGTACGAACATGGCTTTATTAATCTATTTCAACAATCACATCCTACATCAAATAAGATAAGTGACAGCTTGTTAGTCAGCCATACAGTAAATTAAAATTTTGCTTCTAATCAGTCAACATGATAAACAATTTGTACATGACGTTTCGAAATTTATTAATAAATATATATTGTACAATCACTTAAACAAAATAAGCAGAGCAACAAAAAGACTACAGATTAATCTACGAACAAGTAAAATACAATACATACCAATATAACTAATTCTTTAAATTCTGTTTCTAATGTCATAAAAGTAAGTGTGATTCTATAACCAAATCCTTACCCTTGTGATCGTAGAAGCTGACGCAAGGGATTCCAGTAGCTACACACCACCCAATGATCCGAATAAGATCGAGAAAGGACGGTTCCTCGCGGCCGAGGACGATGACAAGATGACGAGGTAACTTTTGCATTTTAATAACGCTCTCGAAGAGTACATTCAATTCTTCCGGGTTGTTCTCTCCGTGGCGAAGTTCAAGGTATGCTGTTTGCATGTAGGCCCATCCCTTTATAGCGGCACGATGAAGCGTGTGCACTAGGTGCAATAGCGCTAATATTATCCGTAGTATCGCAATCATTCTGTTCTTTGCTTCCTGCACTACAACACCACATAATCACAGGAGTTACCTGCGATGAATTCACGAGTTCCTCTTCATTAATACTGTCATAGTTGTATGAACTGCTCCTTGTACTAAAGCTGACTGAAGCACACTAAAGCGGACACGCCACAGTCCACACGGCAGATCAGCTGCTCCTCCGCATGTCCTGACATCATCACACATTACAGCCAATAGGAAACGGCCATTTCAATGTATCATTATGGACACCGGTTCCGGAGTAAGGTACACCAGATTATCGCATATAACTTCAAATTCAAGACAATAGTGCGTTCCTAGTTTTGACAGAAAATTATTAGTTCATATAAGATTTATCAATAGTGTTTGCCACAGGTTTGAGTGCACATTTAAATTGTCTTTATAGATATTTTAAGAATGTAATGAGGGTTCTTTTTGGAGTTAAACAAGCAGGACTTCAAATTTGGCCCACAAGCCCGCACTTTACTTATAAATTTTATATTATCGATCCTTGTTTTTACGTACGATGTTTGCTTCTTGTTGTTACTAATTATTTTTTGATGAGAATAATTCTTAGATACTTGCTGAACACTTTGTGCGATTTTTTAAATGGGTTTTTAATACTCTTTTGACTTCCTCCTGTTAGTCAGAACTTCCGGTTTCTTTCTTTACGTCGTGACTACCAAGTCGAGGTGAGGTTCAGCGTTATTCTTATGAGTATTTGTGATTTACTTATAATCTGTCGTACTAGAATATGTTTAATCCGTCGTGGAATATTATAATTAGCTGTATTTGTTATTGAAGAATTCATAAAACGATTGGAATTGGGAGAAATTGGGACTTTAATAAACCCACGTGATCACGGCATGGATATTGGACGTTGGCAACATCGTGTGTCTGTTAAGTTTTGTATTTTGTTTTACAGAAAAGCTTGTCAAGATGCAGCTCCATATTCGAGGACAGGAAAGTCACATTATCGAGTGCCAGGGTAATGAGACCATCGCACAAATCAAGGTAAGAATTTTTAATGTTTGACACTAGTCAAATTAGTTAATTATCACGGATTTTACTGGAACTGGAAAGTTAATTTTAAGAAATTGTTATCAATCTGATAGCAGTAGATTTACAGTAATTCACATTAAGTGCATTATAATGATAACCCAGCAGTTGTTGTTACATGCGCTGCTGGTATGAGCAATGATGCTAGAATAAAATGCAGGTCTCAGGGGGACAAAATGTCTTTCTAGCTTTTGTCTTGTCATAGATTTGGTACATTGTTTCTAATTTAAATATATTTGTTTTTCTGTGCAAAATTATATGATGACTGTATTTCTAATATATTTTCCAATACTTATGTTCGACAGTCACAGCTTGCAATTCTTGAAAATGGAAGCACAGAATTTAGCCTTTCTTGCGGAGGTGCTATACTCTCTGACGATACCAATGTATCTGAGCTCTCCAGCGACACCCTTGAATTGACTGTTCCCTTGCTTGGAGGTAAGTTTGTAATAATACATGGCATTGATTTTATAAACTATTCATTGATCATTTATTCAATGAAATAAGAAACAATGCAATATCAATGTGAATTAAAGTGAGACTATGATTTATTTCTGGTCATAGCCTTTCATCAATTCACAACAAATTATTAAATTTTTTGTTTTTTATCTTCATCATCACTTATTTATTTCTAGGTAAGGTGCACGGTTCCTTGGCTCGTGCTGGTAAAGTAAAGGGCCAGACACCCAAGGTGAGAATATAATTAACATTATTTTCAATTAAAATTTTCTTGTTAATGAAAATTTTTGCACTGAATGATCTAAGCTACAATCTGAATCCATTAGATTGGAGAAAAAGAACAGTGCCATAAAAATTTGCACTGTAGAATGGTGTTGAATATTATGTGTAACTGATTTCCTACATACGATCAACTGCTTTGCTACATATATTAAAATCATACAAGCGGCACCTTTAAAATATTGAAATGTATTTAAAACACAACTCTATTGCCAGGTTGAGAAACAAGAGAAGAGCAAGAAGAAGACTGGCCGTGCAAAGAGGCGCATACAGTATAACCGCAGATTCGTCAACGTCGTACAAACCTTTGGACGTCGTCGCGGACCCAACGCCAATCCTAATTCATAAATGATTCCTCAGATACTGGGTCAATTTGTCATGTATCTGTACTACCATGTAATTCGTGATAACTGATAATACATAATACGTGTCGGATTATCCTACAATGAGCATTGTTCTGTTATTATTATTATTATTCAATACCATTCCTTTTCCCAGAAACTAATAAATTATCGTAACAGTACATTAAATGAATTTTGTAATTTAGAGAGATCAGAGAGAAGTCAGAAGCAAGACGGTAAAGAGAAGTAGTAGGAAAATCTGCTACAGTTCCTTGATTGTATCGAAGATCGCGCAGTGAGTCTGTCGAGTGTCGCCCGAAGGACACATGAGAATGTGAAAAGTCGGTATTGCGCAAGGTATGTACAATACAGAGACGAGTAGGAAGATGCGCAGCGCTACGGTTTTAGGCGATGCCAAAAACATGGCGCTAAATCGTAGCGGCGAGTTTCGGAGTAGAATTTTGTGATCATCGTCTCCGTCGATAATGCGTACCCCGTGGTAGCCGAGTTGAACGTGATCACGAACGTATAACTTGGCGCTCATTCACGGTCACAAGGCGACTCCGGCTACCGATAGAGATAACGTTCTCTTTCCGGTTTCCTTCGGATCGCCACCCTGTTCAGAAACTACGCTCTCGGGTTGAATAGTACAGATATGCCAATGCTCTCGGAAGGTTTCGTTATGGTTTAGTTGCGGTCGAGGTGCTCGAATCTGCCCTGGGGAGATAGTCTCGACGTACAGAGTTGCCCGGCAGAGGAGAGTATCCGACGGAGACGTCTTCGCGGACCGGCAGAAGCCAAGCTGAAAACCGGCGCCCCGCTGGAGATGGACAAAGGGCTGCAGAACGGGCGGAAGATAAGTTTTGATACGGTTAAGGGCAGGGGAGGAACCTGTTGCCCGAGTCAAGGATGTGGTGCCCAGCTGTCGCCCGATGCCCTGAGGAAGCGGCCGTGGAGGATCTCATAAAGTTACGTACCGATTCGTTAAAGAACGCTCTCGATTTGGTTTAAAGAGACGACTCGAAGGAAAGAAAGAGTTATCGGCTATAAGGATCTCGACCAATCAGAATAATTGGTTCTCGAATTTGGCTATTGTCAAATTAGTCTGTCTCGGGGCACCGACCGAGCTGTCACGAACTGGCTCGCGCTCCCGTGCTATGTGTTGATAGTTTTTCTAGTCGCGTTTCGATACGGTATTGACAGTTCTCGCTTGTGTAGTTCTCGCGTTGTTCTCGCGATATCCAGGAAATTCTATGGATTTCCTGTGAGTGTTCTGGAGGTGTAGTGCTGTG
>JARQSV010000547.1:312597-343060 GCA_030142285.1 Calameuta idolon | reverse complement strand
GTCTTGGTGGAGTTGAGCCTGTTCCACCCCAATTCCCAGTTCATACCGGCTCGTCAATTCCCGGTGAAACAAGAATTAGCTGGCGCCCGCCTGACTTCCGGATGCATGAGCGAAGGGTGGACAGCCTAAGTTAACGTAGGTTGGTTCCCGCAGATCGTTCGTTCTCGGATTTTGCTATCGGTGTTTAGTAAAGTTAAGAAATACGCTACAGCTTATACTTGGGCTGGGGGTTGTTTTTTTGGGTAAAGGGTGCAGCCCAAAAATCGAAAAGAGTTGAAAATCGAAATTTATAGCATGATATATTTTTATAATGCATAAAGAACAGTTTCCCATGCAACTGACCTTGGAAAGCATAAGACATTTCAAAAGGGTAGTCCGATTTAATCGCGGCTAGGCGAATTCGAATGTCCTTAAACAGACCAAAAATATGATGTATAATAAGTTGAGGTTATCATTACAGGTGAGTGAGAACGAGTATGGTGGACCAGCTTGGATCCTGGCTGGGCCCACCACACTCGTTTCCTAGCTTCTTTTCAGAACGGGTCGTCCTATTTAATTGCGACTAGGCGCATTCGACAGCCCATAAATAGCCCAAAATTCTGATATATAATAAGTTGGGGATACGATTACAGGTGAGTGAGAACGAATTTGGTGGACTCACCTTGCATCCTGGCTGGGTCCACCACACTCGTTCTCACTCAAAGCGAATTTATGATAATCCCATAATAATTGATAAGCAGAAGACAAATCAGGGCAGTTTTGTGCGCATACATCTTTAATAATTGTAGGCAGTGTGTTGCGGTAAGTATTTTATATAAATTATACTAATAAAGCGGATTTATGGTGATCATAGTAGATGATAACGAGAAATCAGGTAAGGGCAGCTATGAGCATCTAAAATAATCGTATGCTAATATTTTAACTTAAGAACTGCTCGAGGAACTTTAGAACTGCTCGAGAACTATTTAAAAGGCCTATTTGTTCCTGACCGAACTATCGCAGGTTGCACAACGTCACCCCTCTCAGGTGGTTCAGCGCCGGTCCACAGCAACATTATAGGAAAGTACAAGGAAAAATGTTTAAACTCAATACTTTGGAACCAGTTTATTTAATCTGAAACAGATCTCTGGTTGACAATCGTATTATGATAGATTTCGCATGCAATGTTGGATTCACGACTGTGCACTCGAATTTAAGATTGCAAAAAAAAATATTAAGGCGTCCTCTGATGAGCGGCCTCGTTCTAAGGCTTGCTCTGGGATCCAGCGTTAATTAGCTAAGAACTTCTGCCCGTGAAGCTACACGTTCATGATCACGTTCAACTCGGTTTCCACGGGATATGCATTATCGACGGAGACGATGATCACAAAATCCTACTCCTGGACTCGCCGCTACGATTTAGCGCCATGTTTTTGGTATCGCCTAAAACCGTAGCGTTGTGCATCTCCCTACTCGGCTCTGCGTTGCGCATCTCCCTACTCATCTCTGTACAATAAAAGTAATGCAAACGAAGCTTAAAGTATAACGGGCGCCTCCACTCGGTCGTCTCAGGTCGAACAGATGTTTGTCGTCGCCTTGGCTCGGGACGGCAACAAAGATGGCGTCGGCCAAGCTGAGTAGTAGTGGCCGTTTTTGATGGGCGGTTTGACAAGTGGCGGTATTCAGTGTGTGAGAGAGCCAAGTGAAACTTGAACGTTCCCCGTAGAAGAAGAATTTGTAAAGAGCGCGAAAGACACCCTAGTAGTAAATATGCGAGCGGCTTCATGGAGAATATGAGCGAAGGAGTAAATAGCGAGATTTCGCCGCCGTCGACGACGACCACCACAACGACGACGACGACGATCACCACGACTACGGAGACCTTGGATAATGTCGAGGAAGACAAGGTCTCATCCTCTGCCACGTCTACGACGACGGACGCGACGTTGACCTCTGTCCCTACGACATCGTCATCAGAAGGTGCAGCAGCAGTAAAAACATCGGAGACGACGATCGCCTCTACGCCACCGCCGACGTCTACGTATACAGGACGGCGTCCGCGATTTGGTACAGGCTTAGCACCATCGTCTCCTTATGTTTGGATAGACGGCAAGCAGGTCAGGAGTGCCCTGGCATTTCGTAAAAGATGGCCGCCCAGGAGGGTCAGCTTTCCGTCAAACGACACTCACCTCGTCACTGGGTACCTAGAGCCAGCCAATCCCTGGGAACATGGTAAGTACACATCTCAGAACATTCCACTATGAATTATATATTAAAGATTATATGGCATCTCCTGGATGCATTGACTCCAAGAGCCTCGGATGGGACTGGAATTCTCAGTTTTATCTACATTGGAATTTTCATGGAGGAGCCAACAGTTATTCACACAATCATGCACGCTGAAAATCAAGGTCAATCAGGATCTGATGCCATTGATGAACTTAACAGCAGATTCCCTTGATGGATATGCTGATACATTGTCACAGAATCGATGACTGAACGATCACTATTATCACTATGTATGTACATCCTTATATCCTTTCTAATCCATTAGCCAACGTCCACTCTAATGATTTCAATTCACGTTGAAATGCTGTCATTACTCCACATATGTACAAATGACTAATCTCCTCTTTCGATTGCTCTGTTGAAGCTCCATTAACCACAAACTATTTTGTGGCAGGGTTCAGCCGATGTGCGGTAAGGCGATGACACCAGGTTCGCTTCGTAGATTCAAGATCTAGAGATCTCTGTAGAGGCTCTAATGACTCTAGATACATTGTTATTGCTGTTTATCCTTGGCCTGCCTCTAATTATTATTGTGTCTCTTTCAAGGTGCTTTTTTCTTCACTCTTTCTTTCTGTTTCTGATATTATATTCAACAATTGTGCAAAATAATTATCTCTATCTTCCTGATTTCTATTAAAATTCAAGCCCCCTTGAATTTCTTTCCATGTCTCTAGACAAGAAATAATATCTTGAGTATATTTATCATTCATTTTACATCATGCCAACAAGATCCATCTGCATGAGACATCTATGGTCTTTGGAATCTTTTCTTATTTAACACGTCAATATCTGTCTTCATAGTAGTGTCAAGATTAGGATCATGCTGCCTCAGACATATATCTCTTGGCTGTCCTCTTCCATTTCTGTTCCATTCCTTATCGATCATCAAAGTGCATATATCTGTGTGTATCCCAACAAAACATTCTTGAGAATCCAATAGCACACTTAAAAAGTAATAAAACTGAAGAGAACCACTTGAGAAAAATGTTATTCAAATTCTCTTAATGGTTTTATCATAATAAAAAAGACTGATCTCTATGCCAGTTACGCAAAAGATTAAATGATGATCTCAAAGATTACAAGTAGATATTGCCAAAAAAACGCGACTAAGAATTTAAGAATTGTTTGATTAAACTAGAGCATAAATTGACCGTCTTGCCAGACAGCCGGGCAGAAGTACTCGCTGTCATATGTATACTGTCACTCGGCTGTCAGGCTGTTTTTTTTAGAAGACGACTCTCTCGAAGAATGTCTGAAGATCACGCAATCGTTAACGTATACTAATTTTAAGTTTGACACCGTGTCAAAGTATATAACACCTTGGTACATTTTGCAATCGGTATCCTCGGCCGAGCTTATATTTTCCTTACTCATTTTATATATTTCGTCTCCTCTCATCTTCCTATAACGATACAAATTTTAATTAAGGAAACGTATAGATATGAATTATTTCCAAGATAATTCAGAAACCACCCATTTTCAGACAATTCGTTATCCGGATTTTATGTCAGGGTCAGTCCTAGAGGCACAAGGTCATTCAGTTTACCACTTTTCAAGATCTTTTCTTTAAAAAAAAAAAAAGATCTTACGACAATCTAATATGTGACAAATATCGATTTTGTTCAATCTTTTAACGAAGCTGAAGTGTCACACGTCAAAAGGTACATATCCTGCCTAATAATAGGATGTTTGCGCGAGAGCACTAAGCTCCTAAGGAAATACTGACTCATGTTAGGAAAATTATTAATAGTTCCTCGTTGCGATCTTGCCAAAAGGTTGATTTTTCATGGCAACGTGGACACGCTCTTACGCTGAATGTCGCACGCTCATTAATCGAATGTTATATAATACACGCAGCACTGACGTACGTGTATTCAATAGTTCACTGAGAGTAACGCATTCAGCGACTATCATATTTCTCACTACATATTTATTCTGAAGTTTCAGGCTATCGAGTAGTAATATAGGTCCCAAGTGGATTCTTATCCGTCAATAACTATTTGTAAACTTTTATCAGTTTTGAAAAACAATCAGAAGATTAGACAATTTTACCCTGGATGATCCGATAGGCATAATCCGTGCAACGATTGTATATTGTTATCCGGATCATGTGACTTTTTGAATCCAGATGTAGCATTGTATATTTTTTAAGTTAATGAGACAGGTGCGTTACGTTTTATCCTTGCCATAATTTTTTATCAATAATCTATATTGTATTTAATTTAATTATTATTATCGTTTGCTTTGTCTTTAAGGTATCGCGCAGATGTTCACCATTTATCCAGTCATTCAGCAATTATCTACTGCAGATCTTGTGCTCCATTCTCATTATATAATACTGTGGTGCATAGAGTTGCATATTATTTTTGCATATATTTAATGTAAAGAGATATCGATACAACATAATATGTGCTTACATAGCAGTGCAATGAAATGAGAGAGGAATAAGTGATTATGGCTTATTGCATCAGAGGCTGTGGCAATATGTAGTTGACTATCGGGCACAGCTGTGCTGCAGTTTGGTAAACACGTATGACCTCTTCTTATCAGTGATTTTAATTTGATTGATATATTCTCACTCTGGCGATAAGAGTACACGCTTTTATTCATGAGTCGATCCACTAAGTCATTTTTTAATTGTAGGATTGGATAGAAATGTACACCTTGAATGAGCTATAAAGAGAAATTAGGGATGTTGTGAAGAATGGCTCATTTTCGTACTTCTTTTGGCCTGTCACAGATGTTAAGTCTGGTAAATGGGCTTTTGCGACATTGAGTTAATTATGCACGGAAAGGCGATTGATATTGTTCACATTTGGAATTTTTTTATCTAGCTAGTGTCAGGGGATAAAGTGTATGCCGGAAATAAAAATAGACACGTACTGATAGCGGATCTCTATCCGACTATAAAGTCCATTGACTGGGTGTGCTTGACATTTTTGTGTTGAATAAAAATCAAATAACTCTTATCCTATGGATTTCCTTTGGGCAGCTGGAGAGTCTAAAGTTAACAGTGACGATAACACCTGATAACTATCTTTTTTTTTTATTTAATAAAATTCTTGAGGTATTTAAAAAAAAAAACTTAGAATTTTTCATCGACAATTCAGCTTACGCTGGATTAGAATTTTAATGTTATCTGCCGAATAGAATTTATTGTACGACAGATAGATGAAATTCGTTTATTTCACCTTTTTAAAATAGATATCTGTCGACGGCGCTCTTTTCCTTCCCCTTTGTGTTCTGAGCATTACACCGACATATCGATGTATCCTGAATCTTCCTCTTAAGATAATGTATTTTTATTATGTTACCCGAGCTGCTGCCACATTCGCGTCTCAGCTGATACGCGGCCATTGGCCTCCCCTCTTTTTCCCGTCCTACCATCCGTCATTAGGTTTCTTTATTTTTCTCCTATTACTTTACTTTCAGTAACTAACTTATGCTGTCATTAACAATTTCGTCACCTTCACTCGTCGGCTCTGATTTCGGACTCGCCTGACCGTCAACTACGTCAGCTCGTCACGTCGCCTTTCTTCACTTTTAATGCCGAATTCTCCAAGCTTTTTTTTTTTTCGTCACTCCCAGACCCTCACTCATTATACTTTGCTATTCGTTTCTTTGCGCCTTTCCGTACTTACTTACTCCTTGTCCTTGTTCCTCACTTTGATTCCAGACTTCAGACAGCAACGTCTCGACGCCTTCTTCCTTTCTCACGTCTTCGATCAATGTCCTACTGTACAATAAACAATTATGTTCATAAGGTACTCTCTTTTTCAGGATATCGCGACACTGTTACACAGTACTTTGCTATTTAATAGTAGCTATGAACGTAACCTACAATAATTTGCTACATTACTCTATATATGAATTTGATAAAGTATCACGGAGACGAGTGTGTCTCTTGGCCTGCGCTTTTTACATATGTATTGCCTTTGGAAATACACGAGTTTTATCTGACAGGAGAGTAGTGTTTCAGTCACCCATCCCAATGTCTTTTCAGTGCTAATAAAGAGAGAAACGAAAGGAGAAAATGATGAGAATAAGAGAAAAAGAGAGAGAGAGAGGGAGAACGAGATGTTCGTTCTTCGATTAAATAAATGTCTTTGCCATTGATTCCTCATCAAAGTATCCAAATCTCTTTTTCAGCGGAGAACGTGAGCCGCGAGGACTTGATATCAACGTACAGGAAGTCCTGCTTAAGGCACAACACGGATCCTCTAGAAAGCGTTATAAAGCAGTTACAGGTAACGTTACTTTTGGTTGAGAGTGAAAGAGAGACGAGTGAGAATTCTCATCGTTGAGGAAGTCAGTGATTGCTACCATGAAAACTGGACGAATGAGAATGATTTCTAGTGTCATGATGGTGTTAGTAAAAATTGGGAGTATCGATTGGCTTTCAGAAATTGGACATCAATCAGGAACGTTGCCATGAGTTGAGTCTGAATGGAGAAACATTGGAGCAGAACCACTGCGAGTCACTGGAGGAAATTCTGAAAAGAGTTCAGTTCAACAAGATTGACCTCGAGGGCACGTCCCTGGATGATGAGGTATTTTATTAATTGGCATTGATCCAGTTTATGGGAATTGCAATGAGCTTATGACGATAGCCAATTAATTCCATTTAATTCTATGTTGACAGAGCTCCGTAGCACTTTTCGATATGCTGGAATATTATGAGTCTGCTACGCATCTCAACATATCCTGCAATAAAAACATTGGTGTACGTGGTTGGCAGGCTTGTTCGCGTATGATTAAAAAGGTATGAATATCTAGAGTTAAGAAAGAATAATCATTGTAGTACTTTGACTGATAAACATTTTGATTCTTCTTTAGACTCAGTGCTTGGAACAGCTTGAGGCTAAGAATGTCACTCTGAACGAGCAGCACATGCCTATACTCAGCCGTGCATTACGACTAGGATCACATCTGCATATTCTAAAGCTGGAAAATTGTGGACTGGCTGGGAAACCAATTGGCATGCTAGGTATTTGCGCTGGGTTTTTTCTTCTCCAGTTTATTCTTTTAATAAGATAGCAGATCTCTAATGTGCTCTTAACGTGGATATACGTCTACTGCATTCTGAGACTCTTGGACACGTAGAAAATCTTAAAGGCGAACTGATTAACCGTTTTATAGTTTCCTTGATGCACGGATCCTTTGTTCCTATTGCGCCAGCAAGGCGTCCGGGAACGTTACGTAAGGTGCAGTACACGAGATGCATAGAGAAAATTTTCTCCTAACTAATGCCACTTACATAACTTGACACTCAGTCGCGTTATTGCACCATCGTTAAACCACTTAATGTATTTTCAAGTACCGTCTTATTATTATTCGCGACTGAACCAAATTGCCTTTATGTTTTAACAATCATTTCATGAAAATACGTTATTTTGCAAGCTACGCTTGGTGAGCTCATGCAAATTTACATTTTTATCAGCTGGTGCTCTCAAGTTCAACACCGGCATTAAGGAACTTTATCTGGCTGACAATGATCTCGGGCATCAGGATGCCATGCAGTTGGGCACACTTTTACGAACAAACAATCATTTACAATTACTGGATGTTAGGTGAGTTCGTTAAAGCTAGATGAAAATTTGGACAAATAATGAAATTATTGATATGTATTATTTTTTTAATTTCAGTAATAATAACATACAAGACGTAGGCATGGGACATATTACGGATGGCTTGATCGAACAGCTGAATGATGATAAGGACGGCAAAGGACTAAGTATCCTTGTACTCTGGAATAATCATTTGACTAAGAATTCTTCTCAACACTTCTCCAGGGTTATAGTGCGTATTTTATTTATCTTGAGAAATCTTAATTAAGGTTTTAAAAAATATTTTCTGCAATAGGCAAGATCGAAGACGCTGGAGACTCTCAATATCGGTCAGAACATTCTTACCAATGAGATGCTCGTTATAATAAAGGATTCCCTGAAACAGAATCGCACGTTATTTCAATTAGGCATGCAATCGACTCACCTAACTTGCGAGGGTGCCATTGGCCTGGCTGAAATAATCGAGGAGAACCGTGTCTTACAGGTTCGCTTGTGATCTAAATAATTTAAGGATATAAACATCCTGTTTGTATATGTGTCACTGGTGATATCCTTTTATTCCAGAGGATAGACTTGCGCGACAACGTCATTCAAAGTACTGGGCTTAAAGCACTTTCGGCAGCTATGAAGATAAATCGCAATGTAACACAGTTAGACTTGGACGACAAACCTCGTGTAAAAATTGTAAGTTTGACCGATAAAGTATTTAATCAGAATGAAATTTATTTAGGGACGTTGTCGATAATTTTTTGTAAATTTCAGGACATGATGCTACATCAATACAGGGACATGGTGGCCGAAATCAGGAGTTTCTGCACCAGGAACGAGGAGCCATGCTCGACCGACAACAGCACCGAGGACTCCGAGAGTCCACAGCATCGCAGCAGACTCTCCAGCGTGAACTCCCGTAAGATCTCGCTAACGTGTCAGACGTTGCCCCGATCTCCTCCGCCCATTCCGCCGATTCTGACAGAGGGAACGGGACGTTCGTTACTTGAACCGAAGCGAACCAGTGGAGGTCGTCTTCGATCCCCAGCTCCGAGTCCTGTCCCATCCCCAGTGGCCAGTCCTACACCCAGTCCTTCAAGAAGTCGCTTCGTAGTATCCAGGGTACCAGAAGCTTCATTGAGTTCAACTAACTCGTCAGCATCCTCATCGCCGATTACACCACCCTCGTTAGGATCATCTCCGACACGTTTCTTCCCTGCTGGATCTTCCAGGTTCCGTGTCACTGTGGTAGAATTGGCTGATCCTGTCGCTAAGCCGAAATCTGTCGTCGCCTCGACTAACGCTAATGTCACCGTGGGATTCAAGTACAAAGTGGACGATCCTGAACACCAGGAAGGTGACGATGATGTGTTCAAGGCTGAGGAGGAGGTGTCCAAGACGGTACCGGTGGAAAAAGTCGTTCAGGATGGTACCAGTGAAGTGACTGTTAGGGTTAGGAAGACTGGGGATAATCGTTGCGTAGTGAAGGATATTATAAATAATGAGACTGAGAAAAAGAACGAGAGTTCAAAGGTTAATCCTATTAAGCCTGAATGTTTACTGGAAAAGCAGGAACCTCCCGATAGCGATACTACTTGTCAGGCTCGTACGGGGAACCAAAGTGAGAATCCTTCCGGCGACGTTAAGAACCCGGATGGCATCTTCAATGAGGCAAACTCCACGTCCAGAAAATCATCCCTTCAGAAGCACACGTCGAGTCTAGAGAAACTCCTTGGTTTGTTCCAGCATCCAGGTAGTCTCTTCTGCAACACAGGAGTCGATAAAGTAGATATGAAGAATACTCTTCAGGGCGGTGTAAACAGCATGGTGGCACTTGGCGATAAATTTCAGCAGTATCTTCGCGATGGTCGTGGTACTTCCGGCGGTAGGGAACCATCGCCTCAGCCCCCGCTTCAAAGATCCTCTTCAGACGCCAGTCAGCAACCTATTAAACAGGACCCAGTGAAGTCGATGAGCGTGCCACAGCTGTCTAATATCCAAGCCCTGACTAATGTGTTCGCCTCGTGTAAATTGGAACCGGACGGGAAGCTTCTTCAAGACGAGAAGGACTCTAATTGCAATGGGAATCTAATCTGCACCAGCCGTTCCAGTACGGATCCGAGTCCTCTCAGGAGGTTATCCGTCCTGGTTGATAATCAGAACAACGAAAACACGACCACCACCTGTCAAAGGCTGGAGGACGAGACAACAATCAGTAGGTTTAGTGATCATCATCAACATGCGTTACCTGAAAATGTGCAATCAAAAGAAACCGCCAGGTTGACGAGTGGCGCCGAGTCGACCGCGCCGACGGAAGTAACAGACTCCGATATTGTAAATAATAGTGTTACGCTCACGGATAGCAAACCGACAGGCCTGTGCTCCGTGCCCAAGCTGATGGATATTCCTGAGTATTCAGTACTAGAGATAAGCGACGAGCAGGATGTGACCGAAGAGGTCATCGGTGAACCGGAAGTTATATGTGATAGCAGCCAGGCGGACAGTATTAATACATCTAGTGATAGGCATTCTTCTTCACCTTGTAAAATACCGCGTGATATACGGAACCTAGATAGTGTTGTAGATACATTAAAGAAGTGCGAAGCCACGGAGACCGTTTCTGATCTTCACGAGGGTGTCGATCTGATCGAAACTGAATGCTCCGTGGCTCAAGTGCTAAATGATAGTTTTAACGACGACGTCCTTAAGACCGAGGAGAAGTCACAGGAGTCAGGATCTAATGTCCTCGAGGATGATTTTCAAACGAATATTCAATCCTCCGTCGATAAGGTAGAGGACATGGTGAAGCCTGTAGTCTTTGAAAGATCCGACACAGATGATCTTATATTCAATATGACTGACATCTCTGCGGATCCGACCTTTCTGGAAGATGATCTCTCGTCCCCGGGTGGCAATCTTGGCGGAGTCGCCGAGGATAAGAAATCATCATCTGTTAATCTCTACATCGAGAAGTCTAAGGATGTTCATAGAAACAGTCATGACTCCGGAATTGAGGAGACGAATGCTTCAATATCCGAAGACGTACCTGTACCTGAGAGTCCAGCACAACCCAGGGAAAGCTTCCAGGAGAGTGTGGACTCAGGAATTGATTCCGAGTGTTCCTCAGTCGGTACCAGGATGGACTCTACCGCAGATTCACCAAAAGATCAGATGCTTGAACAAGGAGCTGATAAATCTTTGTCCCAGGGTTCAGAACAGTCTCCAGTCAAGAATCTGAATCCTATAGAAGAGTCTGATGTCACCCTGGATCGCAAGACTTTAATTAAAACCGAGAGTCACACTCGGGTAGAGATAGTGAAAACCATGGTGGTAACTAGTGTATGCACTATAGCCGAGAATAAGGTGTCCGACGTGGAAGTCGATCCAGAGGAACAGCTCAGTACAAAGGTCAGGGACAGCGAGAAGTCCACTTGTACCAAGAGGTGAGTAATTCGCCTCAGTAAGGAATACAAAATGAAAAGAAAATTTAATTTCGCGCTTAAGCAAATTTTCTATACGCCTACTCCGCCTTCTTATTTTTTTTTATTTTTTTTTTCTTGTCATTTATCTCTTGATAATATAAAGCGTCTTAATATATGCGTTTTAAAAGCTTGCATGAGTATATAATTTATACACTGAACTGTTGGGAATGGCCTCGCTAGCGAGCATGTACATACAGTCTGTGAATATTTCTCACACGCTAAAGAGGCTTTCTCGCTGTAAAATAAATATACATATTTAAAAAAAAAATAGATAGCAAATAATAAAAATCGATCAAATGATTGCGGCTTTATATGCCTGATCCAATTAATAGTAGCCATCGCTTAACGCTTCTTCTTAATGATAACTACTTGTCAGGAAGATAAGAAAAAAAAAAAACATCATTCTTATTTCATCTATCCAGAAAGGGGTTGCTATGTAATTTTGAAAAAAAAAAGAATGGGAAAAATAATTTGATGTATATCGATTAACACAGGCAAGATATAGATACTCGTTCCAATAGACACTGTGCTTATTGGATCCCTGACCGTTTTGTATTTATATAAAGCGCACAATTAACATTATTTTAAATCTTTGATACCTGAAGACATTTTATTATTCTTCTTTATCTTTTTCTTTCTTTCTGTATACGTTTGTTATGTAATAAATATGCCTTTGAGCGCCTCAACTTTATATTTGCGTTTCTCTATCTTTATCTCTTTATTACTTATGCTCTGCTATGCTTCATCCATATCTTCATCAGATACTGCACGAACATCAAACTATGTTTGAAAGTCGCTGTATATCCTTTGAAAAATAACATAACTCTCTAAGTTACTATTTATCATTAATTAGCTCTCTTTTACTTATTCTCTTTCTCTCACGCTTACAACCTGCCAACTAATGCCAAAATAATATCTCTGACTTCCGTTAAAAACAATATTTTCAATGTATCTGGTAATCTCGCACTGTATAACAGTATCCAAATTTCAAGTAGTCAATATTTGTCCGGTAGTAGTAGCGGTAGTAGTATCGGTAGCATTAGTATCAGTAGTAGTAGGAATTATATAAAATTACAAAATAATTGAAATTAACAAGAAAGCTCAAGGATTACGGATCTGTGAAATTTCGCAGTCCCGAATGATGTCAACGGGGAAGCAGACGATGATGAAGAGGACGAAGAGGAAGAGGAAGAAGAAGAAGAAGAGGATAAGGATGTCCACATGAACCTGGACGATCTCGAGGATCTTGATCTGGAGGATATGAAGAGACAGTTGGAACCGATGTATCGTCGCTACATGAAATGGCGAATTTGAAGATGGATATATTTTCCACAAGGAGGATGAAGATGGTCGACACTGTACACAATTATTTAAGCATAAGTCGTGCCCCACTGTTTAAACGTCAGATTAGAAAGTTGATGGATAATTCACAAAAGCATTACGTTGTCAGCCTTCCCGTTGTAAATAGATATAATCTAGAATTAACCGGTATAAGTAATTACACGTCTTTGTCACGGAACACATAATAATTCAAATGGACAATTTTTAATTTGTATAGTGTACACTGAGCTCCTCGTACGTTTTTCATTCTATTCTCTTCTTTTTCTTTGTCCTCTTAATCTACATCAGTAACGACTCCATTCGCGGTCGAATGAATTTTTAATACAATCTTTTCCATCGAAAAATCATATATATTTATTTATTTTGGAACACGCGTTGCCGAAAATACATATATATATCTATCTATGCATACATGCGATTGCCAAAGAGATACTTTGGGGACGCGAAAAATCAAGGGGCGTTCACAACAGCAAGCTAATAATTTTTTTTTTAACTACTACCTTGGGACATTACAGCATTGGAATTCTTACCTAATCTAACCTAACGAAATATTTCTAAGCCCATTAAAAATACTGGATGTCTAACATTTAAAATGTATAAACATATTTGGTGTGACAGTCCGCTTTATGGTCCTCGAAAGAGTCATTGCGCTGGAAAATCTTTGAGGACGACAAAATAGCAAATTCGTAAATAAAATCGTCCCCGAAGTATCCCTTAGCAACAAATATATATATATACACATCTATCGCATAATAACCAAGTACCTACAGTCTCATCTGTTAAACGGGAATAAACGAAGGCAATATACTTTTGAAAAAAAAAAAAAAATGTCAAATTCGTCTCTCGTTTATCAGTGGGACATTTTTTCTCTCCCCTCGTCTCAACGAAACTACTGGGATCAATTACGTTAATTGGTTTCCGCATTCTGTACCGCATTGCGTATTTAGATTTTTTTAACGCCGGTACCCGAGCAAGCGATTTGCTCCCAGCGTCTGCGGAATACGATACACACATGCTGGGTACATTTTGAAATTTACTGCGAGCATGGTTATATTACACTCTTTGTACGTAGTTAAGCAGGAACGACAATTGTAGCGTCGACAGTGAATTTCGAAATGTAGTCATAATTTAAGTGAAAAACAAAACCGTCTTTGTGGCCGTAATTAAAGCGAGGCGACACAAAACATTTGCAGGGTCGTTATTCGTGTATCGTTTGTTACGCTTAAAGAAACTAGTAGTCCGTGCGTATGATAGGAATAATGTTCTGACGTAATCGTCACGATAATAATAACAATCTTAAGTATAAATTAGTAGCTAATATACGTGTCGAGAATACCGTGTCTTTGAATAACAAAGTGTAACAAATTCAGGAACATATATATAAATATCTTATACCGAGTTTCCAAAATGGATATAAAATATGACGTAACGATTTCCAATAAGTTTTCGGTTTCGATCGAATTTTTGAAAGTCTTGTCTATCTATCTGTCATTCGTTTCTTTCGAAGCGGAAGACGCGGGAAGCATAATATTTTTTACATCCGGTACACTCGAAACGTTCTACGACGTATCTTTAAATTGGATGGATACTCGTTGCTGGATAATACGTATCCAATTTATATGATAAACGTATATATGTATATAATAAGAGCGTTAGCTTAAACCATGCACTAAGGTAACTTTAAAGTAATTTTGCTGTGTACTTTGGCGCTATGTTCACTCAGTGTCGTTAATGCCTGGGATCTTTAAACCTATTTTTGTCTCTGTCCCACTCGTGTAATTTAAATGGACGAACTCAATCGATAAGTCCAGGCATAATTGACGCTGATTGTACAAAGAAAAAGTGGGGCATGAAAAAGAAATTCTCTAGCGGTCAGATTTTCTTTTACAAGCGCTCGCAGCGCCGTCGCGTCTGCACTGTGAACTTAAGTCGGATGTGCGCGTCACGTACAAAGAGAAAGAAAAATATTGATGTATCGTACAAGCGAGTGACGTGGGAATCGTCTGGTCCAATTATTAAAGGTACAGATTATTGGATTAATTTT
The DNA here is from genome assembly GCA_030142285.1 of Calameuta idolon. NCBI lineage: Eukaryota > Metazoa > Arthropoda > Insecta > Hymenoptera > Cephidae > Calameuta > Calameuta idolon. The sequence continues at coordinate 328,370 of JARQSV010000547.1, read as the reverse complement.
AAATGTCACTGAGATTTAATTTAACAAAACAGAACATCCGGATGTACCTTTAAAGAGAGATCTGACGCTTCCTGTCATCGCATTAACCATCCGGCTATCGTCAACTAGCTCGATACTCGTGTTAGTACAAAGAGGGTATAGAATGATAATAAATAATTATGAATTAAAAAAAAAAGAAGAAATTATAATTGTACTATACAATGAGGTTCATAGTTGAAACTCAGTATCTGTCTGGTTCCACCTTATGGTAGCGCTTAGCGCTAGATGTGTTGTTGTTGTTATTATTATAATTATACAATAACGTAATGTGTGTGAATAACGTGCGTATTTGCTTTTGAGGGTGAAGTATAAATGGAGAAACGAAAAAAGAATGTATATATATACACAAACAGTCGATAGGAAAAGAAGCGAATGGAAAAATTATATAATTAATAACAATGAGCGAGCAAAACATTGTAAATGTTTTAACCTCGTGGTTCTAGTATATCTATATGTATATGTAGATATATATATATATATATAATGTGTAAAACATATTTAATTGACGATTTGGTCAGTCAGATTCTTTGTGTAACGTGTTTATTTGACGCACGACCGATTTGTTTCTAATTTCCTATATATGTATATATGAATGTGTGTATGCGTGCGCGCGTGTGTATATATATATATTTTTTGGACCACTTCTATTATTTTATTCAAATTTAATTCGTCGATCAATCAATCACGTGATGCTAACTTTTAGTGCAGCGACGGGCTGGCTACCGTTACTGCGTCGCGGTGCAACACTTTTTATGCGAATAATAACGAGGATGAGAGATGTGGAGAAAAAAAGAGACGGAAATTATTGAAAGATATAAAGTAAAAAAAAATATATATATATATATAATGGAAAACCCATCAAGGACCATCGAGGGAATTATATAGTGTATAGGTATATGCGAGCGTGACATTTATTGCAATTAGGATTTGCGTTGGTCGAAAACGAAAAAAAAAAAAAGAGGAAAAAGACAGGTTTCGATTATATTTCGAAATTTTCTATGAATCGGTATATACTTAACAAAATTTTCATTGATAACCAGAATATATGCGACTGAGCTGTAACTTTATTGCAAATGTCCAATTGGCACGTCAGACTGAATCCGCGTTTTTTCTAATTAATAATCAAATTTTTCTATGACTATTGCGACGTGTGCGTTTACCCATTGTGTTTATTAATTGGGTCTTTTAAAAGAGAGAGAAAGAGAGAGACACGAACCGTTCCGTGTTCACTCACGGCAATAATCGAAATTTACTGCCTTGTTTTTCTCGCATATTCGATTCTCTAATACCTAAATCAATTTTTAAAAAGGATCGCGTCACTTTCGTATACTTTTTACAATGGTGTGATTCGTGAGCTACTGAAGAGAATTTTTTGGCAATTAGTTAATAATTTACGAGAAAGAGAGAGAGAGAGAGAGGGTGTGTCTGAACGCGTAAGAGTGATTAAGAAAGAGAGAGAGAGAGAAGGAGAGTACCTCAAGACCATTTTGGGTCCTTATTATTATTACAACTACTATTACTACTGGCTCGGATTACATATCCGATAACTTAATTCTCATTGTTGTAAACTCGTACAATAGTGTACCTCATGCGTACGTGTTTCCTACTAATGAAAGATACTTGTGAATTAGCCTTTTAGCGACCATGGCGCCATCTGAGAGACGTTCACCTAGTGAAACGTGTGGGTCGTTTTGACAGTTAAGAGGTTAAACGGAGCGCAGCGTAATGATAGTGAATTACTATGCGTGTACATGAAACGAAAATTAGCAACAGCACGGCGACAGAGTGATGGGGGGAGTGTTGGGAAGGGACAATTGGGATTAAACGAATGAAATGTGACGCATTTTTGATTAATGCACGCTAGCGCCCACTTGGCCATTCCTCCTCTCCTCTGTATATATTATTTTTTCAGTATTTTGTTGATAATACTTAAGAGAGTTTATATGGATGTTATTAACGTATTTCAGAGTGATTTATTTGTACATAAAATATTTGTGGGGAACGTACGAAGCCACGCGTCGGGGTGAGGGGGATATAACATATATTTGAGCGAGGAGGAACCGGATGGGCACTGACGAAATCCTGTTTTTTTTTTTTTAAATAATATTACAAATTTCATCCATACGGAATGACTTCGAAGGAGACAACATTTGATGTTGATTGGCATTATATATGTATATTTTTTTCCCCGTCTTCTTGACTCTTCGTGATATGTTTTATCTTTATTCTGTCAAATTTTTCCTTAATTCTCGAATCCCGCGTCATGTACTTACCGATAACTGTGTATATGTATATTTTTTTCTTTTGACAGCATTCTTAAGAGGTTTTTTTATTATTATTATTATCATTACTATTGCTACTGCTATTATCATTTATGATTATTATTAATTATTCTTAATATCTTTATTAATATAGAGAGGCCCAATTAATGCCAGCACTCTTTTCAATCTTATTGTCGCGATCGAGAAATACTTAAATACGAAAATAGAAGGAGTAATATAATAAATGAAATTGAATTACGTTTTACGTCGTGGTGTCGTTATTTTTGTATTTTGTGATTCTTTTTGGTCTTTTGGTTTCGTTCGTCTTGTCGATAAATGAAATAAAAAATGTAGTACAATTAATCGCGAGGCAGATCGAGAAAAAATAAGGAAAAAAGCGAACGACGAATAATTCATATTTAATAGTCTCTTATGGGGACTTTATTTTCTTAATTTTCAAAATATTCATTACCTTCCTGAGCTTTTGAACTGTTTTACTCCTGAAAATTCAGTCGAGACTTTAGGACGCGGCGAGACTCGCGTTGAGATGTCGCCATTTTTAATGATCGACAAGGCCCATAATATATATGGGTCTTATATATTATATATAAGCGATTCGCCCGTGGCACGCGTTAAATGTCTATTGGACATGATGAGACTATATGTATATTTAATGAATGATTAATAAAATGAAAAAAAAAGAAATACAATATACTCGTACACGTAGCCAGTATATACATATATATATATAAATACGTACAAAATGTTTATATACTGCCCACGTATTATGCGTATATGCTGTTACAGTGTTCTAATCCAAAAATCATACCAATTTACGAAAATATATATATATATATAAATATATATTATAGGTTTAATAGGACAACTGGTATATATATGTATACATACGCGTTTACGTGTACCATTTGTAAGAATAAAAGAATAGGAGGAGGCGGATGAATGGGATTAAAATCGAAAAGAGAACGAATAAGAAATAAGTGTCGCGAAAGTTTAATTTATTATTCAATAACTATAATCACTGATTAACGAATTAATTCGAATAGAACAAGATGGCCGCCGACTTATCGGGGAGACGCGCGTCTTTTGCACCGCTCGTGAATTAAAAGAAGTAACTAATTAATGATCGTACTATTATTAATCCAGTAGGTACACTTTTCTACGGTGTACTGAAATTTTGTTTATGTATGTATAGCAATTTATATTTCCTACATAAAGAGAACGGATATACCATTTTTGATTTTCTTACTTTCAAACCTTTTCCGTACAGTCACTCGTTTGATCCTCTCAGATAGAAGATCCAGTTAACGTGGGATAACGCAGGATCCGTGCAGGACACCAGAAGTTTTCCAGTGACTGGATACTCGTCAATAGAATCGTCTTGAGTGGTCGGTGAGTTTTTATAATACACTGTTATGTTTGTAGTCTGAAATATTTAGTCGAATGCATAGTTTCAGAAAGTGAGGTTAACCTCACAAACAATGTTCAGTAAGATTCTTGGGGGGTTTTGACACGCTTACTTTCTTCGAGCGTAATGTCTCTTCGGATGTTTTCGTGGTGAAATCAGGCACATCCGGAATAAATTCAAAGGTTTTAGTATCTTTAAATACATTCTTGAACGGGATATTTACTGGGACTCCTCGTTTTAGCATAAAAGGGCCCTGTGGCTTGGGAAGTTGACAGGTTCCCACGATTGGATATCTACGATGTTAAGTAGTAGAATGTTTTTTGCAGTTTTTATTTATTAGCATTACTATAAACATACGTATAATTTCCAGCTATTTCGGAAGTTGCTGTCAAATTTGCTGAAATACTTTCCAAATAGCTTGGCTCGTATGTTACATTTAAGTGTCCCTTTTTGAGTCCTGCTATTGTTATTGTTTTATCACAGGAAAAACAATTATTATCAACCTGTAAATAATTATTAGATAATCATAATCAAGTAATAAAATAATGGCTCGTGATTTACCTTTATCGCAAAATCAGCTGTTCTTTTAGTGTGATTTTTTATGGGAATCGTAAAAGTCGTTGAGTTTCCCAAATTGGCGGAAATTTGAATTAATTTCTCAGGCAGTGATGGAGTCGCCTTTAACTTTAATTCGTATGGGAATATTCCTAGTTCCGTAGAATTTATATCCAATCTTGCAACAGTGTCTGTCACCAGCATTGGATAGAATTCAATATCAATATAATCCTGGACAATCAATATTTGATTTTTATCAAAAGGTATCTAAAGGAACACATAATTCATTTTATTTTTAAAAACTTACGCTGGATTGGGCTTGTACAATTTTCGGAATATCGTGAATTGTTATATCCAATCGAGAACAAGTCGCTGTATACGTTATTGGGTCTTTTAAGGGATTATCCAATTGCAAACTGTGACATTTTTTCGTGCGCACTGCGGTACTCATTTTTATTGATTCCAAAATTTCTGGTTTCGTTACTTTATAAAGAAGTTCGTAGAATTGGTACTCTCCATCAGTATTTGTAAAAGTTACCTACAATAAATATCGTTGAAGTTACAGAAAACTTATATAATTTTGTACACAAACCCGAAAATGAAAGTTGGCTTCTTTGTAACAATGAAAAACAGCTCTGTAGTCACGTTGTCCATTGGCAGGTACGTCCAATTTCGTATTTCCGGTAAAAGTGTAAACAAGATCTGCCTGTTGGAAAGTAATTAGTTTTAATTCAAATCTGTGTTATCTTATTCTCTCTTTTTCTTATGCAAACCTTGAGATCGCCTATCGACTCATATTTACAGTCATAACATTCTTGTCTGTTCAACCAATTGTAAACCGGAAGGAGTTCAACAAACTTGGTTTTAGCCGAAAATTGCCGAGTAAAACTTGCCAATGCTTTTGGCGGAAGTGTACTGCCTAAGAGTTCATAGACCAATGGCGGTTTTCCTTCCGGTAATTCAAAAATAATCGTCGCCTACAAAGAATTGAATTCGATAAAAAAGGTAAAGAAAAATTAATAATCAAACTAGAAATTAAGTTCAACCCGTAAAAAAAGAATATTAACTTTATGTGGTTTATCTTCTTTGGCACTGATTAAAGGTTCGTAGGTGATGGCGCAGCCTGTGGTTTTTTTAGCCGGAACTGCAAATTCTTCAGCAGTAAAGTAACTTCCGGTAAGGGTCGGTCTGATGATCCAATTTTCATTCGTGTCGTTTGCTATGCTCAAAAATTTCTTCTGGCTCTCGCGCACCTCTACAGAGAAACTTAGAGTATCAAGAGGTTCAGGAATTTTGCAGGAGCTGCCAGACATTCTCAGATTCAATCGGCCATATTTTTCTATATCAATGGTAGCCTTGAACACGTCAATAAGTAAGATTAATTATAAATTCATTTACAGCGGCATCAGGATTTACCTCTGATTCAAGATTATCAGCCAGTAATGTCGGATGAAAAGTAGATGTAAAACTGACGTCCATTCCAGGAGAGCAGTATCCGGTTATGGGCGAAAGGTCAAAGTGTGGTTTCAATTTATCTATATTCCACTTGAATCTATAAATGATACATTAATATTGATATAAATATCTGGCCACGTGTTAGTAAATTATCTAATTCATTTACTTTGATCCCAGGTCCCCTGTATTGTACAACATTACTCTGATTTCGGATTTGCTTCCTCGAACTATTGTTCCAAATGACACATACGTCCGGTCCAGCTGAAATTCTGCTCCCATGCAACTTCCTTGTATGATGAACAAAGGTATAATAGTGGAATCCATTTTGACACCTATTTTATCTTTGAAGGGTTTCATCCTTTCGGTTGGAGAGAATTTCAGGATCACTTCCGTTTGTTTATTAGGTTCTATGACTGTTGAAGAAGGCTTTATTTTCAAAATTTCTGGTAGCGACCATATTGGTTTTTTAACATCTTTTAGTGATTCTATACGCTCTTGTGGTCTTATTTGCAATTTTTGTTCTTCTGAACAAGATCCTTCTGGATACTGTTTCTCATAATTAAGTAATTTTCCAATGAGGTCAAATGTCACGTGTACAGGTGCCCGACCCTTGTTCACCACCGGAATTTTTTTAATAACACTTTTGCCAATTTGCAAATTTCCCAACATTACAAATTTGTCCCTTGGATTTACCAGTGATATCTAAATAAATTTTTTCAATGTTATGAATTTATTGGTTTCAATGCTATTATCTGTCTCCATTTGCCACACCTTGTACAGAATCCCTTCGCCAGTGATAATGACTTCCTTTTTGATAATGGAATTAATTTCGAAAGTCAAAATTTCACAATAACGAATCTCCTCCAGTGGTTGAAAAAATACTGTTATGCCAACTGTTGATTTCGGTGGAACCGCACGATCCAGCTGATCAAATTTTGCAAACATGTGCGGAAGATCTTTGAACTTGCACTCCACCCTAAAGAGAATGCAGGCATGTCAACTTTTAAGTTTTTCTTCTTAAGACTTAATTGATCGGGATCGTTAATCAATATCGACGCTTACACGCAGGAAGTTTCTTCGAAATTTGTGAATTTTAATTCGCAGCTATAGGGATTTGGATTTTGTGATAGAACGTAACGCGGTCCGAAATCATATTTATTAAAACTAAATTCGTAGGATGGCAGCTTTGCAGATCCTTTAAGGATCAACTTGTAAGAAGGACCTCTATTCACCTGTAAATTTAGCTGAATATATAACAATTCAAGGAAACAGGTTTAGGTAAATTAAAGGAAATTACATTTAAAATAATACTATGTTCAATCTTAGATTTTTTTGTTGGAGTTATTGTCAATGTACAAGATGACCTCGATTGGCTGGTAACATATCCTTGCTTATGATTAATTGCAATCTTGTAGGTATCTTTTTGTAAAATCTGAGGATCTTTATCAAGATCCCAGCAATAATAAAATGTCATATTTCCATGGTTAGTGATCTCGATTTTGAGAATTATTGGTATTTTTAATATAACCTGATGGAAAAAAAAAATTTGTTAATCATCGTAACATGGGTTTCAAGAATAAACTTTACTTTGCCAAAATCGACAATGTTCTCTTGATCAGGATTAATCTCTTGAACTTTTCCACTCTGATCCACACAGGAAACTATTGGTTTAATATTATAGGCTGTCGTTGTAATAAGAATTGTCAAAGGATCCTTCATCTTCTTAATCTTACACTGAACTGTAAAATCTGAACATCCTGAGACTCTTGGAAGGAATTCAACACTGCAAAATTATTTTTATATATTAAGGATTAATAATGAATTACGTGTTTTATCAATTTTACATTAGATTTTTCTCGCTGTTTGCTTCCAGGACCCCAGACATTGGTTGCACTGTTAAATTCTGAAGTCGTCCTGCTGAATAAAGTGAATCTGACAAGATGCGAAAGGACAGAGGAAAGAATTCGTTGTTCACTATTGTTATCCTGTCTACGACTTTCATTCCTGTTAAATTGATGAGTACAAAAAGTTACGGACATTAAGTTTCCTTCATATTCTTCTTTGAAATTATCAAGGACTATTTACCAACTATAGTTGGTTTCATTCTGAGATGCAATGGCAGTTTGTGTACCGATGGTTCAGTGACAGTTGCTACTAGCAAGAACAATGTTTCTGAATTATATTTTTCAATTGTAAAGGACCAAAAGGATTCAAATACTCCAATATCTTCTGCTAAGAAAGTAAACGCCAGACTCGTTCTCTTTCCTCTTTGCGCAAGACCTTCTGTTACTTGACAATGAAAATATGGCACTTCTTCGGGATTCCTGAATGTTCTGTCTCTCCAGGAAAATTGATAGTCTTCCGATGTGGGATTGATCATATCAAATTTTCTAAAAGAGATAAAACAATTAATTGTCTGTCGCTGGATAATTTCAGGATATTTACTTCGTATGAGTCTCCCCAATTCCAATTATTTGGAATTCTATAACTCGCATGTCCTGGATTACAGGAATTATCTCTTCAAGGATTATTGGTCCTGCTCGATCTGGATCTCTTCTGCCACTTGTTAGATAATCGCTTTCAGGCACCTCAAAATGACAATATGGTAACAGGCTTCGGGCCAGTATTGTAATAACTAATGGATTTAAGTTTGGATCCAAGTTTTCAATCCTGAAGGATAAATATTATGGTGTACTAATTACAGTTTGTATTTTAGGTCATTTAGAATCACTCTCTGGACATGTACTTGCAACTTAGATAGGCTTTGTAATCGAAAACATCCAATGGTGAAAACTTTAGAGTGAATTCTTGCGATTCTTCTGCTCGCAAGGTTCCAGTTTTTGGATTTATTTCAAAAGGATTAACATCAGTCTCCAACCAGCTATCTGTACTTCGATCTGTCAGTGCTGCAGTATTGCTAAAAAGGTCAGAGGCCTCATAGGATGGACTGTTTGGTTGAACGTCAATGAGTTTTTCTGTAAATCCAGGATTCGATGAGAGAGTAAATCAAAAATATTCGTTTTACTCAACATTGCTAACCATGAGAAGGCAATGGTCTGCAAAGGACATGGCCCTTTTCATCCTGGCTGTAGGGAGAGTTCCTTGAGGATTTAGAATTTAGCTTGCAATTTAAATCCTTGTAAGATTTATCCTTTGCCATCAGTGTTGTCACTGTGCTTCCTATTCGAATAGGATATTGTTCATCCATTGTTATTCTCCAAGTATATTCTGCATCAACAATGCCAGGATTCGTGACTACAAATTTATGTTCCCTTGTCTACGTGAAACGGCGTATTAGAAATTGCTCATACAGTCCAAGTCCAGGATATTGTGTCTTACTTGAAGTATCATGGTATCTTTGAAATGAATATCTGACACATCGCAGGAATACACAGAGTATCCTGCAACTGCGTGTAAAAGAATTTGAATGATTCTACAGGTCCCTGGAACAATTTCATGAATCGGTTCATCGGTGGATTGAATGATTTTTTTCGAAAGCATTGATTCATCGTCAACAAGATCATTGTCTTGAATCCATTGGACACTAGTTTGTCTGTCATCCCAGGAAACGTCATCCTGGGATTCTGTTAAGTGGATTTCATTTATAACACACTCCAGACTTGTCTGTAAAAGGATCAGACTCGTAGTAGATAATTGTTTAGTTCACCAGAATATTTAGGATACCTGCGTCAGAGTAATTGGTTCGCTAGCAAGAAATGTTGCCAATATGCCCTTGCTACTGTTTCTTATTAAATGTCCTGTCGTAGGTGTAAAAACCACATTCGAATGTGCTGACCATTCAAATCGAAAATTTTGATCCTTTGATCTATTCGATATTCTGAAATTACATCTGTACATCTTATTCAAGTGACAGGCTCCATAATCCAATTTATAAGTCAGAGCAATGTTAGCTTGTCCAGGATGAACTGCAGATTCTTAGAAATAAAGAAAGGATTTTAATTCTTAAAGTCCTTCGAAGGACATTAACTTTGAAATGACAAGGCTTACGAATCGATGGCGAAAGTATTTTATGTGCTTTTGTGGAAGCTCCTTTATTTGATTTTTGTGAATATTCCACAGGATTTCTTTTTGTGGACAGGATTTCATGCGTATCAGATAACTCAAGTCCTTCCAAAACGATAATTTCCATGTATCCTTCACCGCGTAGATCCACTAATATATTCCCATATGGATTGTCAATGATAAAAAGTTTAATTTGACTTTCAAACTTCCCAACATCCTTTGGGGAAAATGCTACATTTATCCTTGCTGATTGATCAGGTATCAAACGACAAATCGTACAGTGATCATTGGATCCTGAAATTGATCTTAATATAGTATAAGAAAATTCTAACTGAGCATTGTGTTAATAATTAATTCATTTTCTACCACCAGGAAAATCCCAGAGCTTCGTCGACTGTGCTGTAGACTGAGGATATTTTATTGCATATAAGAATTCAGGATCTTCGTGCACTTCAATAATTATCTTGGCCTCTACGGAACCGACGTTTTGAAACTCCAATGATTTTAATCCTGACTCACGCATGAGAATCCTGCCAAAGTTAATAATGGCTGTTTCTCTTTTGGAATGTGGCACTGGATGTAAAAGGATGACTTCCGGCACACATCCTTCCCCTGACAAATTTATCGTCAGTCTAGGACCCTTCAACAGTTGTGGAAGATCCACCAGGATATCAAAAGCTCCAACGTAGGACTGGATTAACAAAAATAGTTTTAGAGTCCTACAAGATTCTTTTACACCTAAGTAATACCTGTATCAAATACGGTGTGAAGGACACTGTAAAAAGTTTACTACTCATTGGTGGTACTGTGTCCTTTAAAGGATCTACTGAGAAAATGTCGTTTTTGCCATTTTTGGAATTTAACTCGTCGAGTCGCATTATTATTTCCACATCTGCTGGAACTATTCCAGGATTATAAAGTTTAATAAATGTCTTGTGGGTTTTTGCGACATTCACACGCCGAAAGTAGAGACGCTTCTCTTGACATGCAAATATCGTATGTCCACCCATCTGTCAAAAGGGTGAAAATAATTTTTTTGAAAATTCTTATCACTCCTATATTAATTGCTTTAATACCTCTTTAGGACATACGAAATCCTCAATGTTATCAACTATATGACTTTCGTGAAAAATCGACTGGAGATCATCGAAATCAATCTTGGGAATGCAAGAGTTTACTTTCAAGATGAGCTTTTTGCCATTTTCTTCTTCCGGTACGCTGTGAGGTACCTTGATAAGGATGGTTTCTTGAAGGAGGCCATTTTCATCAGGATAACAATCAATGCTTAAAGTCTCCGTTTGACCGACGTCAATGTCGCCCCCGTTTTTTGAAAATGTAAACGCTCCTATCTTGAAGGGAACAGTTTCGATTCTAAAAAAATGATGATAATTTCATTTACAAGTTTTTTTTTAGTTGACACTAAAAAGTTTAATTTGAAATATTGTCTAACGCTTTTCCTGTAGTTTTTCCTGTTCTTGGAGATTTTTTGTCCTTTCGCGATACTGTATCGTCGTCCTTGTTCAATAATTTTTTATCCTTTTTTAACGATGGCACGAGCGACGGTGGCATTTCCAGTATATTCGTTATCGAATATTTTACTGGAAATTTGCAGGTGTTTTTAATATTCAGACACATGGTCTTCTTCGTGTAGATCGATACTGAACCAAAATCCAAATTTGGATATGGATAAATTTCGTATCTGATGCATAGATTATATTTGATTTATCTTTCATTTGTGTTAATGCAGAAAACGTGACTGTTGTATTACCTGACGTAATAGGAAACCACAGAAACTGTTAAAGGAACTTCAGCAACGACAGAAATGCGTTTGTTTGTATCAACAAGATGACACATTAGCAAAGGGGCTTCTGTAAGGACGATTTCAATTCTGGGTACAAACGTCACCTAAGGATCACCGAATTGAAATATTTGTAAAAAAATCCTATTTTTTAAATTTTAATGTGTCACTCACAATAACAGTGGTTCCTTTATCTGGTAAAACAGATCCTGATACAGGTACTATGTGTAAATCCTCCCTCAAACATTTGGAAAGATGTGGATTATATTTTTCCAATATTTTATCTTTCTCCAGGTGAATTCTTTGATAAAGAAAAAACGAGAGATATATTCATTACAATTAAAAGAAATTGAGATTATGTATTCTTACACAAATTTGATTTCATATGGGCCCCTATTTTTTATAGTAAATGATCCTTTAGTTTTTTCTCCAACTTTTACAGAATGAAAATCAATTGGATTCGCTGAAGACACGTCCACCTGAACGTCGTACGTTTCTCCTGATACAATGATGGAATCAGTGAATACAGGATCATCGTCATCCTCATATATGTAAGCATGAAACGCTATGGAACTTTTTTCAATGGCACCAACCTGTAGCGTAAAATTTTGAATTTAAATTAATTTAGGATAATTTAAAACGATACTGACTCTTTGAGCATGATAGCAAAATTCCACGTGACTATCTTGAAATGGTTCCGTCATTCCATTTTTTGGGGAAAATGTTATCTGTGCGTCAACAGATACATGTGTCACAAGACGCCAATAAATTGGAATGTACGATTGATTTTTTATAGTGACGATTCTAATGTCCTTTCGGTACAGAAGGATTTTTTCAAAGGACACTTGTTTTCCTTCCAATTCTATATTCAGATTTGTGCCGTTGCATCTCAACTGGAATTATAGAATTTATGAAATTCCAAATTGATACCAATTTTTTCCAGAAGCTGTTTTTTTACCTGTATGATGTTTACCGCAGGATTATCCTTGATGCATAGGATCAGCTTATCAAAGTTTGTTCCTAATTTCGTTGCTGTTGCAGAAACATCAATTATTCCCAACTGACCAGACTGTGATAATGATAAATATTGTTTATTAGGGAAATGCGATAACTTTTTTTTTTTTAATTACGCACTCCTATAAAGAGATCCGTTGGATTGAAACTAAAGGCATCCTGATTGCCATCCATTAATGAAATTGAAAGATTTGCATCAATTTTGGAAATGTTGGCCACAGTGAATATCGTGCTTTGTCGATGAGGTCTAAATTTAACATTAACAAGTCAAAGTTCATTAGTAAATTTTGTGGGTTTTAAATGTTAGTCAGTGTAATGATCTTTGAAAATGAAAAAGAACCTTTTGTCTTTACGCGAAAGTAGCAATGCGCCAAAATCAAAGGTGTCAGTATCCATGAAAAATGTTGGATCATTGAATTCATTCCATTTATTTTTGGAAATTTTAGTAAAAAGATATTCAGGATCCATTCTAATTCGCGGAAGATCACAAAATCCTTCCACTTGTATAAAGTGATTGGATTCAGCATCCGCAACAGTGAAAATATATTGCTGCATATAGTTTCCTAATGTTTTGGGACTAAATTGTATCCTGAATTTTTGTAATTCCCCTGGTTCCAGGATCCATCGTGATTTCATTGGCTCGTCGATTGTTTCAGGAAACTTTTTGAAAAGCTCATTCTCTAGTCCCACTTTGCTCGTTGAACGAAATTTGGATTTTTTTCTTTTTCTTCTGGTTCCTGCTAAAGGAATGTCCATTCCTTCGGTTTGACTTTCCTGTACGCTTATGGTGCTTGCAATTGCGGATTCAGGATTTTCTTCAACTTGTGATACACTTGATAATTTGAAAGTGTCTAATGACAAGAATTAGATAGAGATTTTTTGAATACAATTTGAAATAATATTTATTACCCTCAAATATAAGTTGTCTGAGTCTTCGTTTTTTGAATTTCAATATCGAAAACTCCTTTGGTCGCATGTCTGGCGTTGTAATGACATTAGCTACTGAAAAAAAATTTCAAAACTCAATTTGGAAAATTGTACATTTTATTTAGGTAACTCACTCAGTGCTTTCTTTATTGAATCATTTTCTGCAACCTGACTGCTCAGTACATCATGCATCCTGTTACTCCAAGGATCATTGCTCCTTAAGATCCATATAAAAAATCGTTTTGAATCCTCTTTGTTATCATCTGAGATCGACGTGTCCTTTGATTTCACTGATTTTGATTTTGATGTCACAAAATCCTACAAATATAAAAATTAATTTTTTATATCACGTACAGTTCATAAAATTGTACTCACTATGTTGGAAGATTTTGTGGAATTCCAATCCTCCAAAATTAATTTAATAGCAGTTAGATTATTTTGATAATCCTGCATAGCAATTCTCACTTGATTTATGTCCTCTGGAAGCTGATGTACTGTTAAAAATGGAAGAAATGTTTATATGAAATTTTTCGCGATAGACTGTTTTACTTTTTTTTGGACTAGATGTTTTATCTGCTCCCTTTTTTGGACTCTTTTCCTTATCATTCATCGTTTTGGGCTGATTGCTAAATTTCTTATCTCCACTTGCGGATTGGCTTGACTTGCTCTTATTCCCTTTGATAGTTTTATCCTTTGATTTCTTTAAATATAAATTCGTTCATCAAACATTTCACATGTTTTTAAATTTATCCTACCATTTCTTTTGAATTATTCATTGACATTGCTTGTCGCAATTGGTCCATTTTCATTTTACTTTGTCTTTTCACAGTCAAAATTTTTTCAGTATAAAGTTTTTTGTCTTCCTCCAAAAGCAGATCAAAGCTACTCTGAGACATTTCTTCCATATCCTGAAGTTTGCGTTCCAACTCTGCAGCTTGCTTTTCCTCTGATTATAAAAAATTCTTTTACTAGAAACTTTGAGAAATTTGGAAAATTCTAATTTACCTCTCTGCCTTAAAAGCTCATTATTTTTTCTCTCATAAATATTCATGTCATTGTAAAAACTGATGAAAATTGGAAATTCAGCGTTTCCAACAATTTTTAGAATTATCGATAGAGTCTCCAATTCGTTTTTCAAAAAATCATTCTTTAGTGTTACCAGCACAAAACCATTTTCAAAATTCAACATTGATATCCTGTAGAGAATTCTTGTTCTTTGATATTTGTACGGATTAAAAGCAATAATGATTTCATCAAACCTTTTAGATAACGCTTCAATTAAGATTTCTTTTTCAATATTCAAAAATGTATTTCCAGGTTTGTCAGTCCTGGCAGATTTATCCTTTCCCGTAGTAGGTCGGGCTAAAATTTGTTGCATCAAAATAATAGCCTCCACCTTGTATTCATATTTGGTTAATGAATTTTTTATATTCTCAATGTCCTTAGGTGATGGAATTTTTAGAATTTCCTCCGCAGGGTTAGGATCGTTATAAATCCTAATCATTGCTTTTTGAACAGGATCTTGTTTGATCCTTGGAGAAGTGGATTTTATTGATCCTGTAGTAATTGCGTATCTGGAACTATCCATTGCAGTTTCTTTGTTGGCAGCTGATAAGTCTCTACATATAAAAATTAATTTATGTAGTCAAGAGAAAGAAAGCTTTTTTTATTATTTTGTTACTTACTTGCGCTGTTCTAATTTCTGTATTAATTCATTGTAACTGAAATCCACAGTTTCACGCAATTTACTAGCACACGTGTCACTTCCCAGAGCCATGAATTCCAGAAATGCTTTGTCCAAGTTTAAAACAGGAATTTGAAGAATCCTGGCACAGCGATAGGCTGCTCTTTGATACTCTGATTATATTTATACTGAGTTAATTATACGATATAAATTTTAATTTTTGCTCTCTGACATTACCAGTAAAAGGTGCCCCGTGAAAGATCATTAATAATTTAATTTTTGATACAGGATGATTTATGGAGACTGGCGAAGTTCTTCCTTCGATAGAATCAAATATGTTCTTTACGGGATCTTTCATTTTTTCCTGAAAATCTGCCATTTTCTGCTGTTCGTCTATATAGCCTAATGTACGTACGTAGGAGGATAGAAATTAATATGCACAAAAAAGAAGTAATATTTTGAAAAAAAATTACAGTGCACAAGATTTTCTATCTCGTCAGGATCATCTGTATCGAGAAATGGAGCATCTTGCATTGGAGAAATATTATTCAGAATGTCTGTCAGTCGACGATTCAACGATTTTCGAGAATC